>JACEFZ010004082.1:0-211677 GCA_014155875.1 Cepaea nemoralis
TCTTTTGTCAGGGCCCCCCCTTTTTCCTTTGCCCCCCCAGTATACTGCAATGTGATGGGATCCACTGTATTACAACTTTTTGGATTTCTGGCATAGACCATGGAGTGCTGCTCTTAGGTCAGTTAGTTCTGTGCTTTTATTGCTCTTCAGTATTGAGACAGCTGACTTTGCATCTGTGAAGATAGCTATTTGCTTCTCTTTATTTTCCTCCATCAGTTTTCAGAGCCTCTACCTCCGCTTTGAAGTTACTTGAAAATTTTCAGTTGCCATTGAATGTGTTTTTTTCACTCCATTTTTAAATTTAGGAGAATTCCTCCTCCTCCATTCTCTATTGAATTTTTGGCTGATCCATCTGTATATGCATGGTCCAATTCCTGCTTGGGTAATGTTCTTTTATGTAGGTTAGGGTATATTCTCTCTTCCTTTCGGTTCATGCTGAGTGTTCTTTTTCTCAATACCAGGAATGTTTTTCTATCATCTCAGGCAGTTGCTGCTGTCACCAAGCTGGGAACTTGTGTGCATTGTGTATGGGCTTGACTGTTGATATGTTAAGAATAGGATCTGCCCTAAACCTTCGTTTTGCAGTTTCTACAAAGTTGCCTACGCTTCAGTCTTTCCCTTTCCAAAACTATTAAATCTGTTGTACATAGGGTGGTCTGTCAATCTTCTAAATTTTTTCTGCTTGTTGCTGGTCTCTGCTATCTCTTCTATCCTGCATTGGTTGTAAACAAGTGATCTTTTCTAGTTCATTAATAGGCGTTGTCTTCAGGCTTCCAGTTATGATTCGCATTTCCTTGGTTTTGGACTCTACTTATTTTGTTAAAGTTGACTTAGCTGCTGTTGCCCAAGCTGCAATGCCATATTCCAGTACTGGCCTCACCCGTCCAGTATATAACTTCTTGAGAACTTTCTCATCTGCTCCCCACGTTGTACCAGCAAGCTTTTTCATGATTGCCATTCTCTGCCTTGCTCTTGTTCGATTTTTCTCAACCTGTGTCTTCCATGTCAGGCGACGATCAAAGGTGACTCCTAGATAGTTTGGATTTTCTTCATGGCGCAATATTTTTCCATTCAATACCAGCTTAGGTTGCTGAGTTTTATTTGAGAGGGAGAACACTGTGCATGTTGTTTTCTCCTCACTTATCTTCACTAGCCATGATTTTGACCAGTCCTCTAGCGCTAATAAGGCTTGCTGTATTCTGCTGTTAGCTGTACTAATATATTCTTCAGATGTCCATATGGCTAGGTCATCTGCAAAGGAGGATGTGTGTACTCTGGCTGGAAAATTTTCTGTGATGTCATTTATATATGCTAGGAATAATGTTGGTGAAAGAACTCCTCCTTGGGGACACCTTGCTCCAGCAGCATCATTTTGCTGGTTTGTCCTTGTACTTTTGTCCTGGCAGTTCTGTTCTCAAGGTAGTGGCTGATCCATTTATACATTTTCCACAAACATGCATGTTTTGCAGTTTTACTTTCAGTCCTTCCTTCCATACTTTATCAAATGCTTTTTCTAAATCTATCCAGACTGCTAGTGTGTGCTTTTTCTCTTGGAAGGCATCCTCTATTTCCTGAGCTATATAGGTTATTTGATCTTCAGTGGATCTGTACTTTCTGAATCCTGCTTGGTGTGGTGTTAAGAGTTTGTTTCTTCCAGATGCCATGTTAGCCTGCCATTGATAATGCGTTCCATTAATTTTCCTACACAGCTAAGTAGACTGATAGGTCGATAGCCATTTGGTTCTTCCAGGTCTTTTCCTTTCTTTGGGACTGGTATTAGTATAGCTTCCTTCCATGCCTGTGGGACTATTCCTCTCTTCCAGCTGTTATTTAGGACTGCTAGTAGTTTCTTCTTTGCCTTGGTGCCTAGTCCTATTAGCATTTCATTTGTGATTCCATCCTTTCCTGGTGATTTCTTCTTTTTTAGGGTATTCATTGCCTGTTCCATTTCTTCCATTGTTAGATTTGCCATCATATATTCTGCTGCTGTCTCTGTATTTCTATGATGTATCTGTTTGTCTTTGATTGCTTTCTTCTGTTCGGTTGTAATATCAATGTGGTTTGCATTTGCATAGTGTTCCATTAGTGCATTTGCAGCCTTTTTTCCTGTAAGCAAGGCATTTCCTTGTTTAATTGTTATTTGTTTGTTTCTAGGTCCTTCATTGTTCATGGCTTTCACTAGTTTCCATAGTTTGTTTCCATCCCTGTCAAAATTCAGGTTTTCTGTTTTTTTCCCTCCAACAATCTCTTGTTGTTTGATTTACTGTTCTTTTATATTTTGCTGAGATGGCTTTGAGAGAGATATTCGCTTCAATTGTTTGTTCTCTCTCTGCTGTCTTCCTGGCATCTTCAACTTTGTCCTCCAAACTTTGTAGTTCTTCAGTCCAGTATGGTTTGTAATTTTTCCTCGCTCCTCTAGGAATGGACTCAGTGGCTGCCTGTATTATCGCTCTGTTTAGACTTTCCACCATTTGCTTTATGTTGCCATATCGTGTATTTATGTTTTCACAATATTTGTCTGTTAGTATGGCAAATCTGTCCCAATCTGCTCGTTTGTAATTCCAGCGGGGCAAGGGCTTTTGCTCCTGTGGAACATACTCCATATTCATTACAAGCTTGATTGGTCTGTGGTCACTACCTGCTAATTGGTCCAGCACATGGCGATCGATTTTGTGGAGGATGTCTCCTGTGCAGAAAGCTAAGTCTGGAGTAGAAGTGGTAAGCCATCTTCTGGAGTAGAAGCTCGGTGTGTCATCCGCTTTGTTGAGTAGATGGAGATTTGAGTCTATTTCCCAGTCCTCCAATTCATCTCCTCTTTTGTCAGTATCTGGGTATCCCCATCTTTCTGAACGGCTATTAAAGTCTCCGACAATAATGCAGTTTGTGTCAGTTATTTTCATGTTTGAGAGTGTAAGGTCCTTATCTGCTGGGCTATACAGATTGTAGATTCTTATTTTCACGTCCTTTATCATTATATCAACACCTATAATTTCCGTTTGGTTGTCAGAGATCACAGATACTTCGCTGCAAGGTATTGTATTTCGTGTAAGTATTAGAACTCCTCCTTTGTGTCCTTCGCGGTCGAAACGTGTGGCCTGATATCCTCTGACTGAGAATTTGTGATTGGCGTTGAGGTGTGTCTCTTGAATGCATGCCACATCTATTCTATCTTTATGAAGACGCTGTGTTAGGGAGTCTTTCTTCTTGTAAACTCCTTCGGCATTCCACTGTAGTATGTTGAGTGTCCGGGGTATTTGGTCAATAGCTCTTAACCTACTCCTCTGTGCCTTGACTCCACAGCACAGGGGAAGGTGACCACCAGTAGTCATGGGTGGACCCCCTCGAGGCAGGGGGCCCGGCACTATCGCCGCCTGATGGGACTTCACGGGATTAGCACCATAACAATTAAATTCTGTCTGTATGATTGTTGGCAGGTGAAGTGTGTGTGTCAGAAATGTCCATTCTGTCTGTATGATTGTTGGCAGGTGAAGTGTGTGTCAGAAATGTCCATTCTGTCTGTATGATTGTTGGCAGGTGAAGTGTGTGTCAGAAATGTCCATTCTGTCTGTATGATTGTTGGCAGGTGAAGTGTGTGTCAGAAATGTCCATTCTGTCTGTATGATTGTTGGCAGGTGAAGTGTGTGTCAGAAATGTCCATTCTGTCTGTATGATTGTTGGCAGGTGAAGTGTGTGTCAGAAATGTCCATTCTGTCTGTATGATTGTTGGCAGGTGAAGTGTGTGTGTCAGAAATGTCCATTCTGTCTGTATGATTGTTGGCAGGTGAAGTGTGTGTCAGAAATGTCCATTCTGTGTGTATGATTGTTGGCAGGTGAAGTGTGTGTGTCAGAAATGTCCATTCTGTCTGTATGATTGTTGGCAGGTGAAGTGTGTGTCAGAAATGTCCATTCTGTCTGTATGATTGTTGGCAGGTGAAGTGTGTGTCAGAAATGTCCATTCTGTCTGTATGATTGTTGGCAGGTGAAGTGTGTGTCAGAAATGTCCATTCTGTCTGTATGATTGTTGGCAGGTGAAGTGTGTGTCAGAAATGTCCATTCTGTCTGTATGATTGTTGGCAGGTGAAGTGTGTGTGTCAAATATGTCCATTCTGTCTGTATGATTGTTGGCAGGTGAAGTGTGTGTCAGAAATGTCCATTCTGTCTGTATGATTGTTGGCAGGTGAAGTGTGTGTCAGAAATGTCCATTCTGTCTGTATGATTGTTGGCAGGTGAAGTGTGTCAGAAATTTCCATTCTGTGTGTATGATTGTTGGCAGCTTTTCCTTATGGTTTTTTTCCGTGATTGGAGTAACAGATTAAGTAAGTGTCCACAATAGATGGACAGGTAGATAGATGTGTGTGATATGATATATTATAATAATTTAGCAAGCCACTGGTCATCTGTTGACCACATGCAATGTCCTGTCTCTGACATCTCCAGATTCCGCAGCCTGACCACAGCATTTTTCCGTGATGCCATGGGCTTCCTTCTCTTGTTTGACTTAACAAATGAGGAGTCCTTCCTCAACACCAGGAACTGGCTCAGCCAGCTACAGGTAGGGCTCCTCATCAACATCATCATCTTCATCAACATCATCATCTTCATCAGCATCATCATTTTCATCATCATCATCACCATCATTGCCATGGACCTGGGTCAGATCATGGGCTATTGAGTACAGGCAGCCTAGAGTCTTGCACAGGCCAGTGACAAGACGTGAAGATTGAGAAGATTGCAAGTCACGCTTTGCAGGAAGATAGCAAGACAAATGACCGAGCAGGAGACTACGGGTCCTTCCGGGCTCATTCACGTCTGGACCGAGTTCGGTGTCGGACTGAAGATGGCGAATGGCAGAATTCTATCTTGCCGCCACATCTATGTAGTTGCAGTGTTTGTGAAGCAGCAGTTAAATGTTGATGTCATTTGAGAGATCGAGCGACAGTCTGATTCCAAAGGCTGAGTGCAAGTATTGTTGTGTGCAGTTTTAGTGACATTGATTAGACATTATTTTGGCGAGAGACAATAATACACAATTGAAACTGACGCGGCTGTTGTGTCATGAAGAATTCGTTGTTGAAGTGGTGTTGACCATTACGTCATGTGTATGTGAAGATTTATAGAAAGTGTTAAGAGTGAGGTTACAACCAGTTAATGAAGAATCACTCCTGTAGAACAACAGGATGCTCTTTGCCAGATGTTAGATGTAAATATCGTAGTGGCTCGCAAGCAGATGGGAAGATAGGCAGTCAGCATACGTAAGTTTAAGCTATGCCAAAGAACATCAATCAATCATGTGCCATGCCGGAAAGCATGGACAGTCACGACTCACCATTTCCCTCAATCACCAGAGTCGTGGAACGGCTCAGTGTTCCTGTCTCGTCCAAGCCATGTGGCCAAGCCATCCAGGTATTTTCCTCTTGGTCTTCCTCTTGGTCTGTTCCCTTTGATCTTGCCAGTTGTCACTAAGTTCTCCAATCCATTTCTTCTCATAACATGTCCAAAACATTTTTACTGTCTACATCTAATTTCTCTAATCAATTTACGAGTTTCATCTGTCTCATGTAGTACTTGGTCATTGGTTGTTCTATCTGTCCATGGTATTCTTAGGACATCCTTGACGTTAGCGACAGTCATGAGCCACAGGTGACACCAGACCGTCATCCAGCTACTGATGGCAAAACTAAAACAATAACTAAACTAAATAAATTTAGAGTAGGAACATGGAATGTTAGGACATTAAATGAGCTAGGAAAGTTAAACAATGTTCTAAGAGAAATGGAAAACATGAAAATGAATGTACTAGGCATAAGTGAGATGAGATGGAAGGGATCTGGCAAAATTATAACCGACAATGACACAATAATTTATTCTGGGGGGGGGGGGGGGGGGGGGGGGACACATATGAAAAAGGTGTAGGAATAATATTTGATGAAAAAACAGCAAAATCTATGAATGGATACTGGTGTATTTCAGATAGAGTTATAATGGTCAAAATCAAAGGCAAACCAATAGATATAAATATTATACAAGTATATGCACCAACAACAAGCAGTAGTGATGAAGAAATACAACACTTTTACGATGAAATAGAAATGGCAATAGCTCAAATTGGATCACAAGAAATAAAAATAATACTGGGAGATTTTAATGCAAAAGTAGGAAAGGGAAAAATAGAGGATATAGTGGGGAATTACGGTTTAGGTACAAGAAATGAACGAGGAGAGAAACTAATAGAATGGGCAAATATTAATGATATGATAATTGGAAACACATGGTTTAAACACCATAAAAGACGACTATACACATGGAAAAGCCCTGATATGAAAATACGCAACCAAATTGACTACATACTTATTAATAAAAGATTTAGAAATGCATTAATTAATGTAAAGACAATGCCTGGTGCTGACGGTAATAGTGATCATGTACCACTATGTGGACAAATAAAAGTAAGATTAAAGAGAGGGAAAAAATGGTTAAGAACTTGAGACTTAATAAAGAGGTTCTGAAAGTAGATAAAGAAATTCAAGAACAATACAGAGTGACTGTGAAAAATAGGTACAATGCAATAGCTAAAATACAGAGTATAAATGAACAATGGGAAATGTTAAGGGACTCCATTCATCAAACTAGCAAAGAAATATTACCGGAGAGAAGCCAAAAAGCTAAGAAAAAATGGATGAATGAAGAAATCTTAATGCTGATGGACAAAAGGAAACAGAATAAAAATGACAAACAAGAGTATGCTAAGATAAATAAAGAAATAAGAGATAAATGTGTGAAGGCAAAAGAAAGTTGGTTAAACGAGCAATGCAAAAAAATTGAATTAAATTCCATTAAAGATCAAAAAAGTATGCACAGACAAATCAGTGAGCTCACAGGAAGAAAAATAAGAATAAATACAGGGTGTTTGAAATCAAAAACAGGAAAGATATTATTGGAGGAAGGTGCTATAATGAAGAGGTGGAATGAGTATATAAGAGAATTATATAATGGAGAAAGGGAAGAATTAACAGAAGAAAGTAACTTAGAAGGCCCACCTATTCTAAAAGAAGAAGTCGCTGACGCTATGAAACATATGAAGAAAGGAAAAACAGCTGGGCCAGATGAAATCACAGTAGAAGAATTAGAAGTATTGGGAGAATTTGGGGTAGATATATTAACCAAAATGCTGAATGATATTTACAACAGTGGATATTTACCGAGCGATATGCTAAAATCTGTATTTATAGCAATACCAAAGAGACCAGGAGCAATTGAATGTGAAGATTTTCGTACAATTAACCTCATAAACCATGTCACTAAGCTTCTACTCAGAATTATAATGAGAAGAACAAGAAAGAAAATAAAAATGGAAATTAGTGAAGAACAGTATGGTTTTATGGAAGGAAAGGGTACAAACAATGCAATATATATATTACGAACACTAATAGAAAGGTCAATAGAGAAACAGAGAGACATATATTTATGCTTCATAGATTATACTAAGGCATTTGATAAAGTAAAACATGATGAGCTGATTAAAATGTTGGAAGATATCAACATTGATGGGAAAGATGTAAGAATAATAAAGAATATATACTGGAACCAAGTAGCAGCAATTAAAATGGGAAATAAAGAGGGTAGTTACGAAAAGATAAAGCTAGGAGTACGACAGGGGTGTGTCTTGTCACCGATCTCTTCTCCCTATATAGCGAAGTAATAATGAGAGAGATCAAAGAGAAGCCAGGAATACTAATCGGAGGATATAATATAAACAATATACGCTATGCAGATGACACAGTATTGGTGGCGGATAATGCAACAGACCTACAACAATTGTTGGACATTGTAGTAACAGAGAGTGCACAGAAAGGACTCTCCTTGAATATCAAGAAAACAGTAACAATGGTGATATCAAAGAAAATGGGGACACCAAAATGTGACATAGAAATAGAAGGGGAAATTCTCAACCAAGTGGATAATTTTAAATACCTAGGGGCACTTATAACATCAGATGGAAGATGTACAACAGAGATTAAGAGCAGAATAGGGCAGGCAAAAGCCGCATTTCAGAAAATGAAGAGTATCTTATGCAATAAGTCGCTATCAATGAATGTAAGAAAGAGAGTGCTAAAATGCTATATAGAACCAGTTTTGCTGTATGGCAGCGAATCTTGGAATGTAAATGAACAAATTAGGAAGAACTTGGAAGCAACAGAGATGTGGTTTTTAAGACGAATGTTGCGAATTCCTTGGACTGCCAGAGTAACTAACAACGATTGCCTGAAAGAGGCTAATGAAACTAGAACACTATATACAACAATAAGAAAGAGACATTTGAGAATTCGCTAGGCGGTGATGCTGTCATTTACACAGATGGGTCGGTCGTCTGACATGTGAGAAGCTCATGGGCCTTTACGGCTCAGGCCGGGGGAGAATTGTGAAGGAAGACTCTGGTGGTTTTGCTGAGACCATAAGTAGCCTGACTATGGAAGTCATGGCAGTAAGTAAAGCAATAACATGGCTCGAGACACAGACATTCACTAGGGCTTGTTTCCTTAGCGACTCAATGAACATGCTCCAGAGGATAGAGATGGGGGGGGGGGGATCTGAAGAGAATGGTTGCTGTCTCTGGAGCGGTCTCGGCTGGCAAAGATTAGTTTCATCTTCGTGCCAGGGCATGCGGGAGTACAAGGGAATGAGCGGGCTGACAAGCTCGCAGGTAACGTTATTGTGGAGGGCGGACGCGCCATGGACCAGGCTCACATTCTGAATGCTCTACGAGAAGTAAGACTTTTGCGAGAACCAAGTGATGACTGTGAATCTACAACCATGGCCAGACTGCGAGAACAGCAAATTAAAAGAGGGGTGGCCAAACAAGAACACTACGCAGGAAGCCAAAGAAGACTGATAAACCAACACAGAACTGGTGTTGTTAGCCGCTACACGCTGCAGGATTTGCTGAGGAGGGGATCCGAGCACTTATGGACTGAATGGTTCGATGTGCAATGAGGATGATCTGTAGACTAACTAACTAACTATAAGAAAGAGACAAACAGCTTTCTTTGGTCATGTGATGAGAAGAGAGGCATTGGAGAACATCATGACAGCTGGAAAGATCGAGGGGAAGAGAGGCAGACCAAAAGAAGTGATGCTGAATGGATTGAGACGGTAGCATGGAGGAATATCATCAGCAGAGTTGATCCAGAACACCAAAGACCAAGTTCTGTGAAAAGCCACGAACGCCTACGCCAGCCGGCACGGCACTTGATGATGATGACCTGTAGACACATATATGTCTGTCTGTCTTGTGTATGAGACAACATAATCATCACAGTCATCTGTTTCTGTGTGTTACTTCTAGAAAGTGAGCAAGATTTACAAGACCTAGTGGAACAAGTAAACAGGCACAGTGCAGAATGTGGCTTAGATATTAACATCCTAAAATCAAAAACTATGATAATTAGCAGTGAAAAGGAAAGGTCATCAATGAACATCACAGTAAACGGGGAGATACTAGAACAAGTAACAAGTTTCTCTTATCTTGGACATATAGTAACAGATGATGGCAGAAGTGAAATAGAAATCAAAAAGAGAATAGGAATGGCCAAAAATGCTTTCAACGGCATGATATCAGTATTAATATCTAGAGAGATTAATAACGCATTAAAAATTAGAATTGTCAAATGCTATGTATATTCAACGCTACTGTATGGCGCAGAAGCCTGGACATTGAACAAGCAACTAGAAAGTCGCATAGAAGCCCTGGAGATGTGGATATACAGACGAATATGTCGTATTTCATGGAAACAAAATCAATCATATGCAGAGGTTCTAGAAAAGCTGCGAATGAAGAGAGAGTTGATGAAAGAAATAAAGAGGAGGCAAGTGAAATATTTTGGCCACGTTAAAAGACATGATACTGTCATAAAATCCATACTGGAGGGCAAGGTTGAGGGCAAGCAAGCAAGAGGTAGACAACGATACAAGTGGGAGGATAACATCAAGAGATGGACGAACATCAGCCTGACAGAATGTACAATCAAGGCGAGAGACAGTGTTGGAGATCCATTGCAGCCAACCTTCATTGTGGAGACGACACCTGATTGGTTGATTGATTTATTGTTTCTGTGTGACTACTACACACACTTTTCTCTGCCTACATGTAAACACATATATGTCTGTCTTGTGTATGAGACAACATAATCTTCACAGTCATCTGCCTCTGTGTGACTACTGTAGACACATTTTTTTGCCTACCTGTAGACACATGCCTACTGTGAGAACCCAGACGTGGTGCTGTGTGGGAACAAAGCAGACCTGGAGGACATGAGACGAGTGTCGGAGGACAAGGCTAGGGACCTGGCTGAGAAGTTTGGGTATGTGGGTCAGACATGTCTGAGCTGACTTCTCTTGATGATTATCATTTCACATCAGTTGTCACACTGGAATACCCTGTCTACACTACCCTGTCTTTTATATCACTGTACACATCTGTCTGTTATATTACTGTGTACATATATGTCTGTTATATTACTGTGTATATATCTGTCTGTTATATTACTGTGTACATATATGTCTGTTATATTACTGTGTATATATATGTCTGTTATATTACTGTGTATATATATGTCTGTTATATTACTGTGTATATATATGTCTGTTATATTACTTGTGTACATATATGTCTGTTATATTACTGTGTATATATCTGTCTGTTATATTACTGTGTATATATATGTCTGTTATATTACTGTGTACATATATGTCTGTTATATTACTGTGTACATATCTGTCTGTTATATTACTGTGTACACATCTGTCTGTTATATTACTGTGTACATATATGTCTGTTATATTACTGTGTATATATCTGTCTGTTATATTACTGTGTACATATATGTCTGTTATATTACTGTGTATATATATGTCTGTTATATTACTGTGTATATATATGTCTGTTATATTACTGTGTATATATCTGTCTGTTATATTACTGTGTACATATATGTCTGTTATATTTACTGTGTATATATATGTCTGTTATATTACTGTATACATATATGTCTGTTATATTACTGTGTATATATATGTCTGTTATATTACTGTGTATATATCTGTCTGTTATATTACTGTGTACACATCTGTCTGTTATATTACTGTGTACATATATGTCTGTTATATTACTGTGTACATATATGTCTGTTATATTACTGTGTACACATCTGTCTGTTATATTACTGTGTACATATATGTCTGTTATATTACTGTGTACACATCTGTCTGTTATATTACTGTGTACATATCTGTCTGTTATATTACTGTGTACACATCTGTCTGTTATATTACTGTGTACATATATGTCTGTTATATTACTGTGTACATATATGTCTGTTATATTACTGTGTACATATATGTCTGTTATATTACTGTGTACATATATGTCTGTTATATTACTGTGTACACATCTGTCTGTTATATTACTGTGTATATATCTGTCTGTTATATTACTGTGTACATATCTGTCTGTTATATTACTGTGTACATATATGTCTGTTATATTACTGTGTATATATCTGTCTGTTATATTACTGTGTACACATCTGTCTGTTATATTACTGTGTACACATCTGTCTGTTATATTACTGTTGTACACATCTGTCTGTTATATTACTGTGTACATATATGTCTGTTATATTACTGTGTATATATCTGTCTGTTATATTACTGTGTACACATCTGTCTGTTATATTACTGTGTACATATATTGTCTGTTATATTACTGTGTACACATCTGTCTGTTATATTACTGTGTACACATCTGTCTGTTATATTACTGTGTACACATCTGTCTGTTATATTACTGTGTACACATCTGTCTGTTATATTACTGTGTACATATATGTCTGTTATATACTGTGTACATATATGTCTGTTATATTACTGTGTACACATCTGTCTGTTATATTACTGTGTACATATATGTCTGTTATATTACTGTGTACATATATGTCTGTTATATCTACTGTGTACACATCTGTCTGTTATATTACTGTGTACATATATGTCTGTTATATTACTGTGTACACATCTGTCTGTTATATTACTTGTGTACATATCTGTCTGTTATATTACTGTGTACACATCTGTCTGTTATATTACTGTGTACATATATGTCTGTTATATTACTGTGTACATATATGTCTGTTATATTACTGTGTACATATATGTCTGTTATATTACTGTGTACATATATGTCTGTTATATTACTGTGTACACATCTGTCTGTTATATACTGTGTATATATCTGTCTGTTATATTACTGTGTACATATCTGTCTGTTATATTACTGTGTACATATATGTCTGTATATTACTGTGTATATATCTGTCTGTTATATTACTGTGTACATATCTGTCTGTTATATTACTGTGTACACATCTGTCTGTTATATTACTGTGTACATATATGTCTGTTATATTACTGTGTATATATCTGTCTGTTATATTACTGTGTACACATCTGTCTGTTATATTACTGTGTACACATCTGTCTGTTATATTACTGTGTACATATATGTCTGTTATATAACTGTGTACACATCTGTCTGTTATATTACTGTGTACACATCTGTCTGTTATATTACTGTGTACACATCTGTCTGTTATATTACTGTGTACATATATGTCTGTTATATTACTGTGTACATATATGTCTGTTATATTACTGTGTACATATATGTCTGTTATATTACTGTGTACACATCTGTCTGTTATATTACTGTGTACATATATGTCTGTTATATTACTGTGTACATATCTGTCTGTTATATTACTGTGTACACATCTGTCTGTTATATTACTGTGTACATATCTGTCTGTTATATTACTGTGTACATATCTGTCTGTTATATTACTGTACATATCTGTCTGTTATATTACTGTACATATCTGTCTGTTATATTACTGTACATATCTGTCTGTTATATTACTGTACACATCTGATTGTTATATTACTGTGTACATATCTGTCTGTTATATTACTGTACATATCTGTCTGTTATATTACTGTACATATCTGTCTGTTATATTACTGTACATATATGTCTGTTATATTACTGTGTACATATCTGTCTGTTATATTACTGTACATATCTGTCTGTTATATTACTGTACATATCTGTCTGTTATATTACTGTA
Organism: Cepaea nemoralis; assembly: GCA_014155875.1. Lineage (NCBI taxonomy): Eukaryota > Metazoa > Mollusca > Gastropoda > Stylommatophora > Helicidae > Cepaea > Cepaea nemoralis. The sequence goes on from JACEFZ010004082.1 coordinate 13,179, forward strand.
CATATCTGTCTGTTATATTTCTGTACATATCTGTCTGTTATATTACTGTACATATCTGTCTGTTATATTACTGTGTACATATCTGTCTGTTATATTACTGTACATATCTGTCTGTTATATTACTGTACATATCTGTCTGTTATATTACTGTATATATATGTCTGTTATATTACTGTGTACATATCTGTCTGTTATATTACTTACATATCTGTCTGTTAAATTACTGTACATATCTGTCTGTTATATTACTGTGTACATATATGTCTGTTATATTACTGTACATATCTGTCTGTTATATTACTGTACATATCTGTCTGTTATATTACTGTGTACATATATGTCTGTTATATTACTGTACATATCTGTCTGTTATATTACTGTACATATCTGTCTGTTATATTACTGTACATATCTGTCTGTTATATTACTGTGTACATATCTGTCTGTTATATTACTGTACACATCTGTCTGTTATATTACTGTACATATCTGTCTGTTATATTACTGTACATATCTGTCTGTTATATTACTGTGTACATATATGTCTGTTATATTACTGTGTACATATATGTCTGTTATATTACTGTAAATATCTGTTATATTACTGTGTACATATCTGTCTGTTATATTACTGTGTACATATCTATTTGTTATATTACTGTGTACATATATATCTGTTATATTACTGTGTACATATATATCTGTTATATTACTGTGTACATATCTGTCTGTTATATTACTGTAAATATCTGTCTGTTATATTACTGTGTACATATCTGTCTGTTATATTACTGTGTACATATCTGTCTGTTATATTACTGTAAATATCTGTCTGTTATATTACTGTGTACATATCTGTCTGTTATATTACTGTGTACATATATGTCTGTTATATTACTGTGTACATATCTGTCTGTTATATTACTGTGTACATATCTGTCTGTTATATTACTGTACATATATGTCTGTTATATTAATGTACATATCTGTCTGTTATATTACTGTACATATCTGTCTGTTATTTTACTGTACATTTCTGTCTGTTATATTACTGTACATATCTGTCTGTTATTTTACTGTACATATCTGCCTGTTATATTACTGTACATATCTGCCTGTTATATTACTGTACATATCTGTCTGTTATATTACTGTACATATCTCTCTGTTATATTACTGTACATATCTGTCTGTTATATTACTGTACATATCTGTCTGTTATTTCACTGTACATATCTGTCTGTTATATTACTGTACATATCTGTCTGTTATTTTACTGTACATATCTCTGTTATATTACTGTGTATATATCTCTCTGTTATATTACTGTGTACATATCTGTCTGTTATGTTACTGTGTACATATCTGTCCATTACATTACTGTGTACATACCTGTTATATTACTGTTTACATACGTGTTATATTACTGCTTACATGTCACACCATTGACAAAGACCTCATCCACAGGCTGCCATACTTTGAGACCAGTGCGGCTACCGGTCAGAACGTGGCTAAAGCTGTGGATTGCCTGATGGACATGGTCATGGCCAGGATGGAGGTTTGCGTGGACCAGACCCAGACATCTAGTAGAACGGATGCCTCCACATCCAGGAGTCACCTCAACCACTCTCACCACCGCCAGGACAGTGGCGATGGATGCGCTTGCTAACGCTGCCTACAACAGTTGCCAGATTGTCTGTAGTGATGGATGCACTTGCTAGCACTGCCTCCAACAGTTGCCAGATTATCTATGGCAGACAGGTTAATTGTCATCAAGTCCTGTCTGATGAGGATTATTTAAGTGGGTTGTAAAGATCTGTGATGAGATCAACAACTTGGGTCTATCTAAGTTATCTAATTGTTTGAAAAAGGCTAAGACTCAAAGACATTTTATCACAAACATCAGAAAGAGTTTAAAACCCGAAGACAGCTAGCTTACCACAAACAATGGACAGAAGCAGTCATATCAGTCGGTTATTTAACACATGGGTATTCCCAGTCATCTATTCAACACATGGGTATTCCCAATCTATTATTGGGTATTCCCAGTCTATTATTCAACACATGGGTATTCCCAGTCTATTATTCAACACATACAGGGGTATTCCCATGCTCAGTGTGTGCAGCTTTGAATCTCTTATATGTTTAACCACGACCACTCTCAAGCACACACACACACACACACACACACACACACACACACACACAAGAGGCAAAATGAACTCGGAAGTTTTTGAGACATGGCATTACCACAGGATAATAAGTTGGACAGAAAAAAAGATAACAACAATATCAAAGACTTTGGAGAAGCTAGTCAACTGTTGAAGATTGTAACATGATCTTGGCTCAGTCACATGATGAGACATGGAGGTCTGTTGCAGAAGACTCAGGAGGATAAAATCCAGGAACAACTACATCAAACCAGCAGGCATATTGGGGCATAGACTTAGGCTGGGCTGACTGGGGGGGGGGGGGGGGGGGGAACGTGATCAGCTCATCTTCAGACTGACTGACCCAGCCAATCAGTATACTATGTCTGAGATATACATTATTTAATCTAAGATATACATTATTATATCTAAGGTATACATTATTGTATCTAAGATATACATTATTGTATCTAAGATATACATTATTGTATCTAAGATGTACATTATTGTATCTAAGATATACATTATTGTGTCTAAGATATACATTATTGTGTCTAAGATGTACACTATTTATCCAAGTTATATGTTATTGTGTCAACATCTGTCTTCAGACTGACTGACCCAGTGAACCAGTATACTGTGTCTTAGATATACATTATTGTGTCAAAGATATGCTGTAGTGTGTCTAAGACATGTATTATTGTGTCTATGATATGCATTGCTGTGTCTAAATCATGCATACTTGTGTCTCAGCTATACATTATTGTGTCTACAATGTAAATTATTGTGTCTGAGGAACATAGTTTTGTGTCTGAGATATACATTATTGTGTCTAGAATATGCACTGGTGTGTCTAAGTCATACATTATCACGTCTATGATATACACTAAAAAAAGAACACACACATCAACGGGTTGCCTAAAAACTAAACATGGCAAAATCATAATGGAAAAAGATCAGATTTTACATGCGTGGTCAGATTATGTGAAAGACCTTTATGATGATACTAGAGAAGAACAATATAATCATCGGAATAATAATGAAGGACCATCAATTTTGAAGATGGATGTTCAGAATGCTCTTAACCATATGAAAACTGGCAAGACCCTGGTTACAGATAACATCACAACAGAAATGATCAATGCCTTAGAAGAATATGGAATAGATCAAGTCACCAGACTGCTGAATGCAATATACGATACTGGAGATATACCACCTTATTTATATAATTCTATATTTATTGCATTCCTGAAGAAATCAGGAGCCTTGGAGTGTGATCAACATCGAACAATTAGTATAATGAGCCACATCACAAAGATTCTGCTGAGAATTATCATGCAAAGAGTTAGGAAGAAAATACAACCTGAAATAGGAGAAGAACAATGTGGGTTTGTAGAAGGCAAGGGCACAGTAAATGCTGTGTATATTCTGAGAACGGTAATTGAACATTCTATAGAAGTAAACAAAGATCTACACCTTTGCTTTATTGACTGCACAAAGGCTTTTCGATAAAGTGAGACATGTCGATATGATAAGGATGCTTGAAGATCTACAAATTGATGGGAAAGACCTTAGACTTGTGAAAAACATATATTGGAAACAACAAGCTGCCATAAGAGTTGATAATGAAGTAGGTCAATATCAGCCTATTAAAAGAGGTGTGAGACAGGGATGTGTAATGTCTCCAGATATGTTTTCCCTGTACAGTGAAAATATTTTCAGAAATATAGAAGATATGGAAGGAATCAAAATTGGGGGATGATACATCAATAACATCAGATATGCAGATGATACAGGCTTGATTATAGACAATAAACAGGACCTGCAAAATTTAGTAGATGCGATTGTTGCACACAGTGAACAACTACCGTTAGAATTGAATAGTAAGAAGAACAGATTATGGTCATCACTGGGAAGAAGGAAATACCACAATGTGATATACGAGTAAATGGGCATATTCTTAAGCAAGTGAAACGGTACATTTATCTCGAAATAGTCATAACATCTGATGGGAGACATCTTTTGGGCAAGTTATGAGAAGAAATTACTTGGAGAACTTGGTGACAAATGGCAAGATCGAAGGGAAGAGACCAAGGGGAAGACAGAGATAAGTACCTGCATGGCTTGGCCATGTGGCATGGTCGAGACAGGAAAATGGAGCTGATCTATGATTCTGGTGATCGAGTGAGATGGCAAAACATGACCGCCCATGCTTATCGGCATGGCACATGATGGATGGATGGATTTACATTATTGTTGCCAAAATATGTTATTGTGTCTAAGACATGCATTATTGTGTCTAAGATATACATTATTGTGTCAAAGATATGCATTAGTGTGTCTAAGACATGTATTATTGTCTCTAAGTTATGCTTTAATGTGTCTAAGACATGTTTTATTGTGTCAAAGGTGTCATTTTGTGTGTCTAAGACATGCTTTATTGTGTCTAAGATATGTGTTATTGTTTCTAAGACATGCTTTATTGTGTCTAAGATACACATTATTGTGTCTACAATGTAAATTATATTGTCTGAGACACACATTTTTATGTTTGAGATATACTTATTGTGTCTAAGATATGCTTTAGTGTGTCTAAGACAAGTATTATTGTGTCTAAGATTGTGTCTAAGATATGCTTTATTGTGTCTACAATGTAAATTAAAGTGTCCGAGTCACATTTTTCTGACGTGTCTAAGATACATTATTGTGTCTAAGAATGCATTATCGTGTCTACGATATACATTATTGTCACCAAAGTATGTTATTGTGTCTAAAATACAGAAAGTATCTGAGACGAGCATTATTGTGTCTAAGAAATGTTATCATGATGTTATCATCCCAGCTCGGGTATTCCCATATGTGCTCAGTCCTCCAATGCAGCAGCCATCTCAAAGTATCTCTACTCACTGTCCCCATGCGGAATAGGATGTAAAGTCTCCTCCCTCCCCTCGAAGACAACATTGACCTGCTTGGTGAGGCTTCACTCCCACTTCATGTACTCCAACTAGTATTAGAGCGCTGTCGCCAGCTGGGTCCGTGCTGCATTCCTCATATTGGCCCTGTCCATGCTTCTTCCTGCTTGTGTTGGTTCATTGTTTGTCAGTTGGTTTGTGTGTTCATTCCTGATATCGGCCCTGTCCATGCTTCTTTCCGCTTGTGTTGGTGCATTGTTTGCCAGTTGGTCTGCGTGTTCATTGCTCTGTATGCTGGTGTGTCCAAATGTGTACCACCAGGTAAGTGATGTGGGGCGAGACTTTTGAACGCTGTCTAGCCATTAAGCCTGGAGACTGTGCTTGCAGTTTTCGGAAGCAGGTTCATGGAGTCTGATACGATGATCTTGTGTGTGATGTCTTGGCCAGTGCTCTTTAGTTGGCAGTGATCTCAACAGTCTTGCTGCATGTAGTTGTTACGTATGTGCCGCTGTCCTCTTTCACTGTTTTCCCCATTCGTTCCCCACCTGTCTAATATATGCATTATTGTTGCTAAGAACAATATACATTGTTATGTCTAAAGTATGCATTGCTGTATTTAAAATGTAAATTATTGTGTTCAAGACATAGATTATCCAGTCTCAGACATAGATTATCCAGTCTCAGAGATAGATTATCCAGTCTCAGACATAGATTATCCAGTCTCAGACATAGATTATCCAGTCTCAGACATAGATTATCCAGTCTCAGACATAGATTATCCAGTCTCAGACATAGATTATCCAGTCTCAGACATAGATTATCCAGTCTCAGACATAGATTATCCAGTCTCAGACATAGATTATCCAGTCTCAAACATAGATGTTTGTGTTCACCCAGTGTTATGCTATTCTTATCGTGCCAGTATTGTGTAGTTTACTTTCATGGATGTCTTGCTTCTTCTGCTTCCACTCCCTCCTCAGCTGATGTCCATACATTTAGTTGTCCCCCTACAGCTCACGCACTGATTTCACTTACATATATTATGATTCTCAATTTTTCACAGATTGATTCTATTTTCTGAGAATTTTTCCATTTTCTTGACATTTGTGGTTGCAGATTTATTAATTTATATGTTACAAGCAAGGACTTTATTCAAGTTTTCATTAGTTTATGCATGTTTGTTGAATACTTCATCTGTTTATGCATGTTGATAATTGTATCTGTTTATGCATGTTTACGACAGCATACTCTAGCTGCCAGATTGCTGCCGTCTCCAGACGACTTTTGTTATGCCAGCAATTATTGTGATAATCACTTACTGCTTAATGTTGGACACATTCTTGTTTCCTTGATTCACTCTCCATGTTTGATGTATTATAATTGTCCATTCTTGTTTCCTTGATTTACTCTCCATGTTTGATGTATTATAATTGTCCATTCTTGTTTCCTTGATTTACTCTCCATGTTTGATGTATTATAATTGTCCATTCTTGTTTCCTTGATTTACTCTCCATGTTTGATGTATTATAATTGTCCATTCTTGTTTCCTTGATTTACTCTCCATGTTTGATGTATTATAATTGTCCATTCTTGTTTCCTTGATTTACTCTCCATGTTTGATGTATTATAATTGTCCATTCTTGTTTCCTTGATTTACTCTCCATGTTTGATGTATTATAATTGTCCATTCTTGTTTCCTTGATTTACTCTCTATGTTTGATGTATTATAATTGTCTTTGTTCTTGGATTCCCATTCTCTGTATGCTCCCATTTCACACATTCTTGTTTGTTTTAATTTATTCTCTGTGTATCATATATTTTTTTCAATTCTCATGTTCTGCTTTTTCTAGGCTTCCCACATTTTCACTTCTATATTCTCCATTTTTCATATAGTGATATTTGATATTTATACACATTTCTCTCATTCCCATTTTATGTTTACTCCATGTTTCACACATTCCCATTTTCTGTATGCTCATGTTTCACACATTCCTGTTTTATATTTTGTCAGAATTTTACACATTCCCATTTTCTGTATGCTCCATGTTTCACACATTCCCATTTTCTGTATTCTCTCCATGTTGTACACAATCCCATGTTCTGTTTGCTCTATGTTTCACACATTCCCATTTCCTTTATGCCCCATGGTTCATGTTAGTCAGTGTTGGACATGCTGTGTCTGACAGTATGTTGGTCATATGTTGGACATGCTGTGTCTGACAGTATGTTGGTCATATGTTGGACATGCTGTCTGACAGTATGTTGGACATGCTGTGTCTGACAGTATGTTGGTCATATGTTGGACATGCTGTGTCTGACAGTATGTTGGTCATATGTTGGACATGCTGTGTCTGACAGTATGTTGGTCATATGTTGGACATGCTGTCTGACAGTATGTTGGTCATATGTTGGACGTGCTGTCTGACAGTATGTTGGTCAGTGCTGGACATGTAAAACCTGCCAACTTGTTGTGATCACGTTAATATACAACTCTTTACAGTATCTGTGATGTCTTTACTTTTGGATACGATCATAATATGTACATTTGTACATCTCTTACTTACATACATGCAGTCACTTGTGTCATTGTTGTACATGCTTCAATCGCTAGCAATCTTGTCAATCCTGTGTCTTCTGCTGGACATCTGCCTGTCTTCACTTGATGTCAACGGATGTATAGACGTGCTTCATACGGATTCTTGCAGTCTTTCCATTTAGTTGATTCCGTTTAAACAGTGCACAAACCATCTGTCTATATAAGATGCGTAAGGACAATTCTCAGATTATTCTAGTATGCGTTATCTTGGTCTAGCAAAACGCTAGCAGGGTCTAGCCTACATCAGCAAAATTTTAGCCAACAGTTGTATTTTCTACCCAAAGGTTAGCATCTTCTAGCCATTTGTTAACATCTTCCAGCCATACATTAGCATCTTCTAGCCATTTGTTAACATCTTCTAGCCATCCATTAACATCTTCCAGCCATACATTAGCATCTTCTAGCCATTTTTTAACATCTTCCAGCCATATGTTAGCACCGTCTAGCCATACATTAGCATCTTCCAGCCATATGTTAGTGTTAGCACCTTCTAGCCATGTGTTAGCATCTTTCAGCCATATGTTAGTGTTAGCATCTTCCAGCTATGTTAGCATCTTTCAGCCACATGTTAGCATCTTCTAGCTTACATTAACATTTTCCCCAGGAAGGTAACCTGGCCAACAAATGCCTGAAGAAGTCAGATGTATTGGTCGAAAGGTGCAAATACCGCAGCTCTGCTGTAAACGCATAATGCAATTATGTCTAAAACAACATTCCGGACGAATGCAGAAGAAGAAGAAGTATTTTCTTTCAAAAGGTTAGCATCTTCCAGCCATATGTTAGCATGGTCTAGCCATATGTTAGCATCTTCCAGCCATATGTTAGCATGGTCTAGCCATACTTGAGCATGTTGAACATTCAGAACTGCTGAGAAGAACAATGTAAACAGAGAACAGCGATGTCTCTTGGCGTCCTTCATTCATGTGTCAGTGTAACATGTCCTTGACTGTTGACCTGGCCAGGCAGGGGATGAAGGTTAGACTGAGGCACGCATGCATATAACTGTTTCATCTGTTCAGTTTTGGCGGCCATGGCCTCGGAGTCAGACATTCAGTTTTGACAGTCATTGTCTGATGCTAAAACACATGCGTGCACTCAGCAGCACGTGGGAAATACAGTCAGATGTGATACATTCAGTCACGAAGGCATTATGGATGCGGTGCGTGATCCCGCATACCTGCGTTCGAAACACAGCTGTGGGCAATTTGGCAGCAGACCATGTGCTGGTTTGTTATGAATCAGTATGGGTGCCGGTTGTTCGGAAAGCAATGGCAAACTACTGAATGTAAACTTGTCAAGAGATCAACAACAGAAAAATATGATGGTGTTGACTGCAAACGTCCTGTAAACGATATGCAACTAACTAAATGATAAGTACAGACAGCTATGATACATTCACTGTCAGTTGTAAATAGTCAGATGTTACAATCAGTTGTGATAAACGCACTGTCAGAATATAAATACTCATATGTGACAGACACACAATTCCTGCTCTCAGCTCTTACAGGCTCTACCAGCTGGCTCATCTGGCTTTGGATCACCTCACCTACAGCATGGTCTGGCCTCCTAGCTATCCAACCCCCTCTGGGTTTAGGCCTCCATTCATCAACTGGGAGAACAACCCCACACAGAACGGAGTTCTCTAACTCACTCCCTAAAAACGATCCGACCCTCAGTCGGTCTCCGCTTCAACTGTCCGACCACCGACCAGCTCGGAGTCAAAAAATCCACTGTCCTCTCAAGTCTCCTGACTTCACACAAACTAAACTGTCCTCACCCTCCACTCTGGGGGGTCTGCACTCAGCCTCACCATTATTTCTCAGGGCTGGTTGTTTTTTCTTATAGCCCCGCTACAAGGTCACTCACCTCAATGTCAATAACCCAGGCATATGTCAATGGTATGGTGCCAGTTCGTTCGGAAAGCAATGGCAAACTACTGAATGTAAACTTGCCAAGAGATCAACAAAAGCAAAATATGATGGTGTTGACTGCAACGTCCTCTAAAGGATATACAACTAACTGAATGATAAACACAGTCAGATATGATATATTCACTGTCAGTTGTAAATAGTCAGATGTGATAAACGCACTGTCAGGAATAATAAATAGTCATATATGACAGACACACATGTATCGTACAGGTCTACCCTGCTCTCTGGCTTTGACCTGCAGGCTGTGCTCTTCAACAAGTGCATGTCTGAAATATTTGTGGCTGCTTGAAGTATTTGCTGTGTCTTATATGTGATCATCCTCCAGCAGATGGTGTGTATATATATTTATATATTTGTCAAAATATACAGATTTTTTATCCATAAATCTTCTATTTATGCTAAAATATTCCTATACAATTTTCTTGCTCCATTTCTTGGTGTCTATTGGAGGGTGACAGAGAGAGAGAGAGAGAGTGTGTGTGTTTGTGAGAGAAAAGATGTGCAGATAACAACTGATAATGTGATTACATTTTTCCTAATGCATGCTTAATGCCGAAGCATTTGTTTATGTGAACTTGCAAACAATGTCCCGTGACTTCAGTGCTTGTTAACGCTCACTTTCATGTGCATATGTTATCTGTTCTGTTTGTTGATCTTGTAAATCCATGTAATACACTCACAGAAATGTGGCAGATATACCACCTGATGTACAGTTTACTCTTCTTTTTCTGCCTGGTACACACATCCACAAACAGCCAAACAATGCTAGGGTTGACTGTGACATCCTGTAAAGGATGTGAAATTAACTGTGAATTCCACACATTGACTAGTGCTGTATAAGCTTCCCTTGATGTGTGTATTATTATTGTGATCTCTCTCTCTCTCTCTCTCTCTCTCTCTCTCTCTCTCTCTCTCTCTCTCTCTCTCTCTCTCTCTCTCTCTCTCTTTGTTACCCTTTGAAAATAAAGATCAATTAAATTCAATTCAATTCTCTCTCTCTCTCTCTCTCTCTCTCTCTCTCTCTCTCTCTCTCTCTCTCTCTCTCTCTCTCTCTCTCTCTCTCTCTCTGGGTTCTTCCCTCCCCCCACCCACCCGACCGCATGTCTCTGTCCACATTGCTGCCGAACTAGTTGAGGTGCTGCACATTATTCTGTGGTCTTGTTACATTCTTTCTTTACACATTTACATGTATACATGTGTCATTGATTCAGACATACTCACACATAGATTCACTCACACACATACTGGTTCAGACATGCTCACACATAGATTCACTCACACATAGATTCACTCACACATAGATTCATACACATGCATACTGGTTCAAACACATTTGCACACATTCCACAAATAATTGATTCATACACACACAGATTCACTTACGCATATATATTGATTCAGACACACACAGATTCACTTATGCATATATATTGATTCAGACACACACACACAGATTCGCTTATGCATGTATGTTGATTCAGACAGGCACACACAGATTCACTTGTGCGTGTATGTTGATTCAGACAGACACACACCCACACAGATTAACACACCTATAATTGATTCTGCATGCATGCACACATGCATCACACAATCAACAATAGAGTGGATGTCACTCAAATGTCATGTCAGCTTGATCAACAATGAAGTGGATGTCACACAGATGCCATGTTAGCTTTGTCGACATTGTCTGTATCAAATGTGAGATGATCACTGGCAAGCTGCAAGTCAGTTTGACTTGAACATTGAGAATATACAACACTAGACTTGAACATTGAGAATATACAACACTACTTAACATTGATAGTCTATGCTGTTAGAGAACATACAACAGTAGACTAGAACATTGAGAGTCATGTTTTAGAGAATATACAACACTAGACTTGAACATTGGGGAGCCGTGTTGAAGAGAATATACAACACTAGACTTGAACATTGGGGAGCCATGTTGTAGAGAATATACAACACTAGACTTGAACATTGGGGAGCCATGTTGTAGAGAATATACAACACTAGACTTGAATTGGGAGCCATGTTGTAGAGAATATACAACACTAGACTTGAACATTGCTAGGTCATGTTGTAGAGAATATACAACACTAGACTTGAACATTACTAGGTCATGTTGTAGAGAATATACAACAATAGATCTGCAGTGTTCACCAAGTGCAAGGATGTGACCAAGTGATCAGCAGCGACCAGGTGTGAAGATCTTAAGCAGTGTTGTTGAAAACTGACCTGCTCTCAAACAGGGAGTAGTTACCTGTGCCCCTCCAGACAAACAGGTGTAAATACAACAACCTGGCCTGTGATATTTACCTGCTTACCTGTTGATTGTCTACCTGGCTGAGGCGTTTGTTGACATGGCAAACTTGCACCAAGCCTAGGTGATCTGTCCAGTCTTTGTTTGTGTCATCTTTTCTTGACTGTCAATAAACAAGCTCCTGTGAAATGTGATCCCAGTTGTTCTGTTTGTTGTGTTACTTCCAGGTACATTACAGGACACTTGGTGTGGCAGGCATTTCTTCTTCTTTTTTTTCTTTTTTTTTTGCATATGCTTTACAGGACATCACTGTCAACATCAGCATCTTTAAGTTGATTGTTGATTTCTTGGCAAGATTACGCTCAGTAGTTTGCCATTGCTTTCTGAGTGACCGGCTCACATACGCATAAGTTACCAACGCAGTGAGAACCGCAACCATTTCTTGCGCCGGTTACGTTCCCCACGTAGATATACGGGATTACGGAGAAAGATGTTAACCACTAGACCAGGGAGACCAGCATTTCTTAGTATAATGTTCATATTTTCAGTGCAGTTTTAACGCTTTATGTTCCAGTTAAAATAAAAGCTGTCGGATAACAGCACCAGTTGGTAGTGATGTTACTAAACGTTGACATGCGAAGGTTGGGGCGCCCAAGCCACAATAAAAGTAGCCCAGGGAAAGAATTGGCCTCCTTTAGGAGCGTGCAGGGAGACGTTCTTCATCTGGTAACAACATTAAGGGAGAAAGCAAAATAAAAGCAGTTACGCTTATTGGGATATAACTAATCGCTGCCGTGAAGGTGGTGACAGACACAGAAAGGAGCTGACTTTCTCACGGTCAGTCGAATGGAAGCTGCAGTGATAATGTTGGCAGATCACGAGGCACCTGCTGTACAATGTTCGCCTCCCATGGAACAGGATAGCTTGTTGATTTCCAGACATAGCGGTGTGTTTGTGGAGTGAGTGTGAAAAACGATTAAAACGTATCAAAGTCAGGGTGCGAATTCACAAAGGAGAAGACACCTGGGAGTCATGACCCGGGTGGGAGAACCCGCCCCTGGAGAGTCAAAAAGGTTTAGGGGCTGACACATCCACTCTTTTCTGATGATCAGACGCCCCTTGTCGAGCTTGCTCGGCGAAGAAGTCATCACCAGCAATGTCTGACACTACACTCCCATCGGCTGGACTCTGAGAACACACCTACATATCTGAGCTGTCTCAACGACCTGGTCACACAGAGCCAGGAAGTTCAGGCCCCTGGCACCCGCCTTAAAGCCTAGACAGTATATGATGCAAGATCCATATTTTCCTGTGTGCTGACAAAGACTTTAATCGCAACGCCCATTTTTATCACATGTAAGCGTGTTCTAGGTTAGGCGTGGATTTCGTGTTTCTATCCGGGGCAAAATTAAACCTTAGCCTGCACAGTTCACGGCGACTGCACTAACCAGGCGACCTTCATTTATCAGGATTCAAGACACCCCTGTTCTGCACCGCGCAAATGTACATGAAGCCATAGATGACAGGATCGTGTACACTGGTACAGATGACAGGTTCGTGTCCTGGTAACAGATGACAGGGTCGTGTCCCTGGTATAGGATGACAGTTCGTGTCCTGGTATAAGAGTGACAGGTCGTGTCCTGGTACAGAATGACAATAGATTGACAAGTTCGTGGTCCTGGTACATATGAACATGTCCGTGTCCTGGTATAGATGACAGGTCGTGTCCTGGTACAGATGACAGGTCGTGTCCTGGTATAGATGACAGGTCGTGTCCTGGTACAGATGACAGGTCGTGTCCTGGTACAGATGACAATAGATGACAGGTCGTGTCCTGGTACAGATGACAGGTCGTGTCCTGGTACAGATGACAATAGATGACAGGTCGTGTCCTGGTACAGATGACAATAGATGACAGGTCGTGTCCTGGTACAGATGACAATAGATGAAAGGTCGTGTCCTGGTACAGATGACAATAGATGAAAGGTCGTGTCCTGGTACAGATGACAATAGATGAAAGGTCGTGTCCTGGTACAGATGACAATAGATGACAGGTCGTGTCCTGGTACAGCTTGCCGGTTCTACTTCTGCTTGTTGTTGGTGATTCATTCATTTTTTTTTAAAAATTCGCATATCCTTTACAGGACATCGCTGTCAACAGCAGCATCTTTCAGCTGTCTATTGATCTCTTGGCAAGATTACGCTCAGTAGTTTGCCATTGCTTTCTGAGCGGCCGGCTCAGTTATCCCGCAAGTCACCAACGGGGGTAGAACCGCCCCAGCTCTCGCCCCGCTACGAGACTCTGCGTGATAAACGGGATTACAGAGAAAGTGTTGTAACCCCACAGCCAGAGAGACCGGCATGATTCATTCATTAGATTTCATAATAGACGGATCAGGACTCGGGCGGTGATGCGGGCAATAGCATGCCGCCCACCTCCCTAAGTATTTGTAGGTTGCTGCAGATAGGGGTCACCCCCTGCATGAAGCCATGGATATGGTCAAGGGTCATAGACAGACGAGGCAGGTCCTGGATGGCACAGGCGGAAATATCTATAGGTTAGGTGTGTGATCTAGAGACCATCAATCGTGCAACAGAGGGGGTTGAAGTACCGGCAGACAGGACAGACTGGTACAATGTAATAATAACACTGGGTCGTGAGTGCAGAGAATGGGCAGCGGGCCGCACAGAGTTTGAGGTGCAACAACTGATGCAGCGTAATAGTATACGCATCAAGGTGACATATTGATCTATACTGATATTGATAGGTCGTTATTTAAGTGGTAAATGATTGAAATTAAGAAGTTAACGATAAGAAGGTGGTAGGTCAAAAGGAGGTCAAGTATACTTCAGACGGCGTGGTCTGACCTCGAAACTGACTAGGACAGAGACTGGAAGACCACGAGTTCAGAACAGTTTATCATGTGTGGAGTCATCAATCAACATCCTGTGCGTTGCATGGCAACCACAGAGTTCCTGGGGACGGTAGATGTCTGTCTGGTCTGGTGACCACAGTCCCTGCCAATATAACTAGACCTAGCTCAGGGATAGCTTCCCTCGCCTGTGTGATTCAACATTGATACAACATGGGGGGTTTGTATCCTAGCTCAGGGATAGCTTTCCTCGTCTGTGTGATTCAACATTGATACAACATGGGGGGTTTGTATCCTAGCTCAGGGATAGCTTTCCCTCGCCTGTGTGATTCAACATTGATACAACATGGGGGAGGGGGGGGGGGTTTGTATCCTAGCTCAGGGATAACTTTCCTCGCCTGTGCTGATTCAACATTGATACAACATGTGGGGTTTTTATCCCAGCTCAAAGGGATTAAAGCCTTCCCTCGGGCCTGTGCCGATCCCTTTTTTTTTCAAAAAAAGGTTTTGGATGTCCCCCTCAAAATGGTTTCATTGTCAGCCTTGATCAACAATGAAGTGGATGTCACACAGATGCCATGTTAGCTTTGTCGACATTGTTTGTATAAAATGTGAGATGATCACTGGCAAGCTGCAAGTCAGTTTGACTTGAACATTGAGAATATACAACACTAGACTTGAACATTGAGAATATACAACACTAGACTTGAACATTGGGAGGCATGTTGTAGAGAATATACAACTCTAGACTTGAACATTGGGAGGCATGTTGTAGAGAATATACAACACTAGACTTGAACATTGACAATATACAACACTAGACTTGAACATTGACAATATACAACACTAGACTTGAGCATTGACAATATACAACACTAGACTTGAACATTGAGAATATACAACACTAGACCTGAACTTTGACAATATACCCCCTAGATTTAAACATTGATAGGTCTGCTGTAGAGAACATACAACACTACACTAGAACATTGAGAGTCATGTTTTAGAGAATATACAACACAAGACTTGAACATTGGGGAGCCATGTTGTAGAGAACATACAACAGTAGACTAGAACATTGAGAGTCATGTTTTAGAGAATATACAACACTAGATTTGAACATTGGGGAGCCGTGTTGAAGAGAATATACAACACTAGACTTGAACATTGGGGGCCTTTTTTGTAGAGAATATACAAAAACTAGACTTGAACATTGGGGAGCCATGTTGAAAGAGAATATACAACACTAGATTTGAATTGGGACCCATGTTGTAAAAATTTAAACAACACTAGACTTGAACATTGCTGGGTCGTTGTAGAGAATATCCACACTAGACTTGAACATTACTAGGTCATGTTGTAGAGAATATACAACAATAGATCTGCATTTCCCCAAGTGAAAGGGATGTGACCAAGTGATCATCACCCGACCAGGTGTGAAGAGCTTAAGCAGTTTTGTTGAAAAACTGACCTGCTCCCCAAACGGGGAGTAGTTACCTGTCCCCTCCAGACAAACAGGTGTAAATACAACAACTGGCCTGTGATTTTTACCTGCTTACCTGTTGTTTGGGTCTACCGGGCTGGGGCATTTTTTTGACATGGCAAACTTGCACCAAGCCTAGGTGATCTGTCCAGTTTTTTGTTGGTGTCATTTTTTCTTGACTGTCAATAAACAAGCTCCTGTGAAATGTGATCCGAGTTGTTCTGTTTGTTGTTTTTACTTCCAGGTACTTACAGGACACTTGGTGTGGCAGGCATTTCTTCTTCTTTTTTTTCTTTTTTTTTTGCATATGCTTTACAGGACATCACTGTCAACATCAGCATCTTTAAGTTGATTGTTGATTTCTTGGCAAGATTACGCTCAGTATTTTTGCCATTGCTTTCTGATTGCCCGGGTCACAAAAACGCATAAGTTACCAACGCAGTGAGAACCGCAACCATTTCTTGCCCCGGGTTACGTTCCCCACGTAGATATACGGGATTACGGAAAAAGATGTTAACCACTAGACCAGGAGACCAGCATTTCTTATATAATGTTCATATTTTCAGTGCATTTTTTTAACGCTTTATGTTCCAGTTAAAAAAAAAGCTGCCCGGAAAACAGCACCTTTTTGGAGTGATGTTACAAAACGTTGACATGCAAAGGGTTTGGGGGCGCTAAAGCCACAAAAAGTACCCCAGGGAAAGAGCGGGCCTCCTTTAGAGCGTGCAGGGAGACTTTTCTTCATCTGGTAACAAGATTAGGGAGAAAGAAAATAAAAGCAGTTACCTTATTGGGATAAAACTAATCGCTGACGTAAAGGGGGTGACAGACACAGAAAGGAGCTGATTTTTCCCACGGTCAAAGGGAAGCTGCAGTGATATGTTGGCAGATCACGAGGCACCTGCTGTACAATGTTCGCCTCCCAGGGAAACCAGAGGGCTTTTTTGATTTCCCAACATAGCGGTGTGTTTGTGTAGGGGAGTGTAAAAACGATTAAAACGTCTCAAAGTCAGGGTGCGAATTCACAACAGGAAAAAACCCCGGGGAGTCATGCCCCGGGTGGGAAAAACCCCCCGGGGAGAGCCCAAAAGGGTTTTTAGGGCTGACACATCCACTCTTTTCTGATGATCAGACACCCCTTGTCGAGCTTGCTCCGCGAGGAAGTCATCACCAGCAATGTCTGCCCCTACACTCCCATCGGCTGGACTCTGAAAACCACCTACATATCTGAGCTGTCTCACGACCTGGTCCACAGAGCCAGGAAGTTCAGGCCCCTGGCCCCGCCTTAAAGCCTAGACAGTATATGATGCAAGATCCATTTTTTTCCTGTGTGCTGACAAAGACTTTAATCGCAACGCCCATTTTTATCACATGTAAGCGTGTTTCGGTTAGGCGTGGATTTCGTGTTTCTATCCGGGAAAAATTTAAACCTTAGCCTGCACAGTTCACGGCGACTGCACTAACCAGGCGACCTTCATTTATCAGATTCAAGACACCCCTGTTCTGCACCGCAAAGTACATGAAGCAATAGATGACAGGTCGTGTCCTGGTACAGATGACAGGTCGTGTCCTGGTACAGATGACAGGTCGTGTCCTGGTATAGATGACAGGTCGTGTCCTGGTATAGATGACAGGTCGTGTCCTGGTACAGATGACAATAGATGACAGGTCGTGTCCTGGTACATATGACAGGTCGTGTCCTGGTATAGATGACAGGTCGTGTCCTGGTACAGATGACAGGTCGTGTCCTGGTATAGATGACAGGTCGTGTCCTGGTACAGATGACAGGTCGTGTCCTGGTACAGATGACAATAGATGACAGGTCGTGTCCTGGTACAGATGACAGGTCGTGTCCTGGTACAGATGACAATAGATGACAGGTCGTGTCCTGGTACAGATGCCAGGTCGTTCCTGGTACAGATGACAATAGAGGACAGGTCGTGTCCGGGTACAGATGACAATAGATGACAGTCGTGTCCTGGTACAGATGACAATAGATGACAGGTCTTGTCCTGGTACAGATGACAATAATGACAGTCGTGTCCTGGTACAGCTTGCCGGTTCTACTTCTGCTTGTTGTTGGTGATTCATTCTTTTTTTTTTTAAAATTCGCTTTTCCTTTACAGGACATCGCTGTCAACAGCAGCATCTTTCAGCTGTCTGTTGATCTTTTGGCAAGATTACGCTCAGTAGTTTGCCATTGCTTTCTGAGGGGCCCGGGCTCAGTTATTCCGCAAGTAAACCAAACGGGGTAGAACCCCCTTTCAGCTCTCCCCCCGCTACGAGACTCTGCGTGATAAACGGGTTTTATAGAGAAAGTGTTGAAACCCCACAGCCAGAGAAACCGGCATGATTCATTCATTAGATTTCATAATAGAGGGATCAGGACTCGGCGGTGATGCGGGCAATAGCTTGCCGCCCACCTCCCTAAGTATTTGTAGGTTGCTGCAGATAGGGATCACCCCCTGCATAAAGCTAGGATATGGTCAAGGGTCATAGACAGACGAGGCAGGTCCTAGATGGCACAGGCGGAAATATCTATAGGTTAGGTGTGTGATCTAGAGCCCAAATCAGTCGGCAACAGAGGGGGTTGAAGTACCGGAAGCAGGACAGACTGGTACAATGTAATAATAACACTGGGTCGTGAGTGCAGAGAATGGGCGGCGGGCCGCACAGATTTTTGAGGTGCAACAACTGATGCAGGTAATAGTATACGCACAAGGTGACATATTGATCTATACTGATATTGATAGGTCTTTTTTTTAAGTGGTAAATGATTGAAATTAAGAAGTTAACGATAAGAAGGTGGTAGGTCAAAAGGAGGTCAAGTATACTTCAGGGCGGGGTGGTCTGAAACCCCGAAAATGGACTAGGACAGAGAGGGGGAAAACCACGAGTTCAACATTTTTTATGTGTGGAGTCATCAATCAACATCCTGTGCGTTGCATGGCACCACAGAGTTCCTGGGGACGGTAGATGTCTGTCTGGTCTGGTGACCACAGTCCCTGCCAATATAAATAGATAGCTCGGGATAGCTTCCCTCGCCTGTGTGATTCAACATTGATACAACATGGGGGGTTTGTATCCTAGCTCAGGGATAGCTTTCCTCGCCTGTGTGATTCAACATTGATACAACATGGGTGGTTTGTATCCTAGCTCAGGGATAGCTTCCCTCGCCTGTGTGATTCAACATTGATACAACATGGGGGGGGGTGGTTGTATCCTAGCTCAGGGATAGCTTTCCTCGCCTGTGCGATTCAACATTGATACAACATGTGGGGTTTGTATCCAGCTCAGGGATAGCTTCCCTCGCCTGTGCGATTCAACATTGATACAACATGGGGGGTTTGTATCCTAGCTCAGGGATAGCTTTCCTCGCTTGTGTGATTCAACATTGATACAACATGGGTGGTTTGTATCCTAGCTCAGGGATAGCTTTCCTCGCCTGTGCGATTCAACATTGATACAACATGGGGGTTTGTATCCTAGCTCAGGGATAGCTTTCCTCGCCTGTGCGATTCAACATTGATACAACATGGGGGGTTTGTATCCTAGCTCAGGGATAGCTTCCTCGCCTGTGCGATTCAACATTGATACAACATGGGTGGTTTGTATCCTAGCTCAGGGATAGCTTTCCTCGCCTGTGCGATTCAACATTGATACAACATGGGGGGTTTGTATCCTAGCTCAGGGATAGCTTTCCTCGCCTGTGCGATTCAACATTGATACAACATGGGGGGTTTGTATCCTAGCTCAGGGATAGCTTTCCTCGCCTGTGCGATTCAACATTGATACAACATGGGGGGTTTGTATCCTAGCTCAGGGATAGCTTCCTCGCCTGTGCGATTCAACATTGATACAACATGGGGGGTTTGTATCCTAGCTCAGGGATAGCTTTCCTCGCCTGTGCGATTCAACATTGATACAACATGGGGGGTTTGTATCCTAGCTCAGGGATAGCTTTCCTCGTCTGTGCGATTCAACATTGATACAACATGGGGGGTTTGTATCCTAGCTCAGGGATAGCTTTCCTCGTCTGTGCGATTCAACATTGATACAACATGGGGGGTTTGTATCCTAAATCAGGGATAGCTTTCCTCGTCTGTGCGATTCAACATTGATACAACATGGGGGGTTTGTATCCTAGCTCAGGGATAGCTTTCCTCGTCTGTGCGATTCAACATTGATACAACATGGGGGGTTTGTATCCTAGCTCAGGGATAGCTTTCCTCGCTTGTGTGATTCAACATTGATACAACATGGGTGGTTTGTATCCTAGCTCAGGGATAGCTTCCCTCGCCTGTGCGATTCAACATTGATACAACATGGGGGGTTTGTATCCTAGCTCAGGGATAGATTTCCTCGTCTGTGCGATTCAACATTGATACAACATGGGGGGTTTGTATCCTAGCTCAGGGATAGCTTTTCTCGTCTGTGCGATTCAACATTGATACAACATGGGGGGTTTGTATCCTAGCTCAGGGATAGCTTTCCTCGTCTGTGCGATTCAACAATGATACAACATGGGGGGTTTGTATCCTAGCTCAGGGATAGCTTTCCTCGCCTGTGTGATTCAACATTGATACAACATGGGTGGTTTGTATCCTAGCTCAGGGATAGTTTCTCTCACCTGTGTGATTCAACATTGATACAACATGGGTGGTTTGTATCCCAGCTCAGGGATAGCTTTCCTCGCCTGTGTGATTCAACATTGATACAACATGGGGGGTTTGTATCCTAGCTCAGGGATAGTTTCTCTCGCCTGTGTGATTCAACATTGATACAACATGGGTGGTTTGTATCCCAGCTCAGGGATAGCTTTCCTCGCCTGTGTGATTCAACATTGATACAACATGGGGGGTTTGTATCCTAGCTCAGGGATAGCTTTCCTCGCCTGTGCGATTCAACATTGATACAACATGGGGGGTTTGTATCCTAGCTCAGGGATAGCTTTCCTCGTCTGTGCGATTCAACATTGATACAACATGGGGGGTTTGTATCCTAGCTCAGGGATAGCTTTCCTCGTCTGTGCGATTCAACATTGATACAACATGGGGGGTTTGTATCCTAGCTCAGGGATAGCTTTCCTCGTCTGTGCGATTCAACATTGATACAACATGGGGGGTTTGTATCCTAGCTCAGGGATAGCTTTCCTCGTCTGTGCGATTCAACATTGATACAACATGGGGGGTTTGTATCCTAGCTCAGGGATAGCTTTCCTCGCTTGTGTGATTCAACATTGATACAACATGGGGGGTTTGTATCCTAGCTCAGGGATAGCTTCCCTCGCCTGTGCGATTCAACATTGATACAACATGGGGGTTTGTATCCTAGCTCAGGGATAGCTTTCCTCGCCTGTGCGATTCAACATTGATACAACATGGGGGGTTTGTATCCTAGCTCAGGGATAGCTTTCCTCGTCTGTGCGATTCAACATTGATACAACATGGGGGGTTTGTATCCTAGCTCAGGGATAGCTTTCCTCGTCTGTGCGATTCAACATTGATACAACATGGGGGGTTTGTATCCTAGCTCAGGGATAGCTTTCCTCGCCTGTGTGATTCAACATTGATACAACATGGGTGGTTTGTATCCTAGCTCAGGGATAGTTTCTCTCACCTGTGTGATTCAACATTGATACAACATGGGTGGTTTGTATCCTAGCTCAGGGATAGTTTCTCTCACCTGTGTGATTCAACATTGATACAACATGGGGGGTTTGTATCCTAGCTCAGGGATAGTTTCTCTCGCCTGTGTGATTCAACATTGATACAACATGGGTGGTTTGTATCCCAGCTCAGGGATAGCTTTCCTCGCCTGTGTGATTCAACATTGATACAACATGGGGGGTTTGTATCCTAGCTCAGGGATAGCTTCCCTCGCCTGTGTGATTCAACATTGATACAACATGGGTGGTTTGTATCCCAGCTCAGGGATAGCTTTCCTCGCCTGTGCGATTCAACATTGATACAACATGGGTGGTTTGTATCCCAGCTCAGGGATAGCTTTCCTCGCCTGTGCGATTCAACATTGATACAACATGGGGGGTTTGTATCCTAGCTCAGGGATAGCTTTCCTCGCCTGTGCGATTCAACATTGATACAACATGGGGGGTTTGTATCCTAGCTCAGGGATAGCTTTCCTCGTCTGTGCGATTCAACATTGATACAACATGGGGGGGTTTGTATCCTAGCTCAGGGATAGCTTTCCTCGTCTGTGCGATTCAACATTGATACAACATGGGGGGTTTGTATCCTAAATCAGTTATAGCTTTCCTCGTCTGTGCGATTCAGCATTGATACAACATGGGGGGTTTGTATCCTAGCTCAGGGATAGCTTTCCTCGTCTGTGCGATTCAACATTGATACAACATGGGGGGGTGTTGTATCCCTAGCTCAGGGATAGCTTCCTCGCTTGTGTGATTCAACATTGATACAACATGGGTGGTTTGTATCCTAGCTCAGGGATAGCTTCCCTCGCCTGTGCGATTCAACATTGATACAACATGGGGGGTTTGTATCCTAGCTCAGGGATAGCTTTCCTCGTCTGTGCGATTCAACATTGATACAACATGGGGGGTTTGTATCCTAGCTCAGGGATAGCTTTCCTCCTGTGATTCAATTGATACAACATGGGGGTTTATCCTACCAGGGTAGCTTTCCTCCTGTTCAACATTGATACAACATGTGGGTTCGTATCCAGCTCAGGGATAGGGTTTCCTCCCTGTCGGAACATTGATACATGGGGGTTTGTTCCTACCAGGGTGTTTTCCACTGGGATACAGCCTTGTACAGTCAGGTTGTATCACTGCCGGGTGTTCCTGCTAGGGATGTTTACCTACACGGGGATTTAACCTGCTGGGATACTTTGCTCGGGATGTTCTCCTGTGGATCAACATTGTCAACCTGTGGTTTTCCTGCTCAGGGATGTTCTCCCTGTGGATAACATGTAACTGGGTGGTTTATCCTGCTCAGGATGTTCCTCGTTTGATCAACATGTTTACCTATGGGGGTTTGATCACTCAGGGAGATTCCTTGCTGGCGAGTAAGTTGATCAACTGGGGGTTTGTATCCTGCCTGGGTGTTTCATCACTTGGGATTAACTTGATACAACATGGGGGTTTTTGTAGCCTAGCTCAGGATAAGCTTTCCCACGTCTTTGTCGATTCAACATTAATACAACATGGGGGGTTGTATCCTAGCTCAGGGATAGCTTTCCTCGCCTGTGCGATTCAACATTGATACAACATGGGTGGTTTTGTATCCTAGCTCAGGGATAGCTTTCTCGCCTGTGTGATTCAACATTGATACAACATGGGGGGTTTGTATCCTAGCTCAGGATAGCTTTCCTCGTCCTGTGCGATTCAACATTGATACAACTGGGGGGTTTGTATCCTAGCTCGGGATAGCTTTCCTCGCCTGTGTGATTCAACTTGATACAACTGGTGGTTTGTATCCTAGCTCAGGGATAGCTTTCCTCGCTGTGTGATTCAACATTGATACAACATGGGGGGTTTGTATCCTAGCTCAGGGATAGCTTTCCTCGCCTGTGTGATTCAACATTGATACACATGGGGGTTTGTATCCTAGCTCAGGGATAGCTTTCCTCGCCTGGGCGATTCAACATTGATACAACATGGGGGTTTGTATCCTAGCTCAGGGATAGCTTTCCTCGTCTGTGCGATTCAACATTGATACAACATGGGGGGTTTGTATCCTAGCTCAGGGATAGCTTTCCTCGTCTGTGCGATTCAACATTGATACAACATGGGGGGTTTGTATCCTAGCTCAGGGATAGCTTTCCTCGCCTGTGCGATTCAACATTGATACAACATGGGTGGTTTGTATCCTAGCTCAGGGATAGCTTTCCTCGTCTGTGCGATTCAACATTGATACAACATGGGTGGTTTGTATCCTAGCTCAGGGATAGCTTTCCTCGTCTGTGCGATTCAACATTGATACAACATGGGGGGTTTGTATCCTAGCTCAGGGATAGCTTTCCTCGCCTGTGTGATTCAACATTGATACAACATGGGTGGTTTGTATCCTAGCTCAGGGATAGCTTTCCTCGCCTGTGTGATTCAACATTGATACAACATGGGGGGTTTGTATCCTAGCTCAGGGATAGCTTTCCTCGCCTGTGGATTCAACATTGATACAACATGGGGGGTTTGTATCCTAGCTCAGGGATAGCTTTCCTCGTCTGTGCGATTCAACATTGATACAACATGGGGGGTTTGTATCCTAGCTCAGGGATAGCTTTCCTCGTCTGTGCGATTCAACATTGATACAACATGGGTGGTTTGTATCCTAGCTCAGGGATAGCTTTCCTCGTCTGTGCGATTCAACATTGATACAACATGGGGGGTTTGTATCCTAGCTCAGGGATAGCTTTCCTCGCCTGTGCGATTCAAAATTGATACAACATGGGGGGTTTGTATCCTAGCTCAGGGATAGCTTTCCTCGCCTGTGTGATTCAACATTGATACAACATGGGTGGTTTGTATCCTAGCTCAGGGATAGCTTTCCTCGCCTGTGTGATTCAACATTGATACAACATGGGGGGTTTGTATCCTAGCTCAGGGATAGCTTTCCTCGCCTGTGCGATTCAACACTTGATACAACATGGGGGGTTTGTATCCTAGCTCAGGGATAGCTTTTCCTCGCCTGTGTGATTCAACATTGATACAACATGGGTGGGTTTGTATCCTAGCTCAGGGATAGCTTTCCTCGTCCTGTGCGATTCAACATTGATACAACATGGGGGGTTTGTATCCTAGCTCAGGGATAGCTTTCCTCGCTGTGTGATTCAACATTGATACAACATGGGTGGTTTGTATCCTAGCTCAGGGATAGCTTTCCTCGCTGTGTGATTCAACATTGATACAACATGGGGGGTTTGTATCCCTAGCTCAGGGATAGCTTTCCTCGCCTGTGTGATTCAACATTGATACAACATGGGGGGTTTGTATCCTAGCTCAGGGATAGCTTTCCTCGCCTGTGCGATTCAACATTGATACAACATGGGGGGTTTGTATCCTAGCTCAGGGATAGCTTTCCTCGTCCTGTGCGATTCACATTGATACAACATGGGGGGTTTGTATCCTAGCTCAGGGATAGCTTTCCTCGTCTGTGCTGATTCAACATTGATACAACATGGGTGGTTTGTATCCTAGCTCAGGATAGCTTTCCTCGTCCTGTGCGATTCAACATTGATACAACATGGGGGGTTTGTATCCTAGCTCAGGGATAGCTTTCCTCGCCTGTGCTGATTCAACATTGATACAACATGGGTGGTTGTATCCTAGCTCAGGGATAGCTTTCCTCCCTGTGCGATTCAACATTGATACAACATGGGGGGTTTGTATCCTAGCTCAGGGATAGCTTTCCTCGCCTGTGCTGATTCAACATTGATACAACATGGGGGGTTTGTATCCTAGCTCAGGATAGCTTTCCTCGCCTGTGTGATTCAACATTGATTACAACATGGGGGGTTTGTATCCTAGCTCAGGGATAGCTTTCCTCGTCCTGTGCGATTCAACATTGATACAACATGGGGGGTTTGTATCCTAGCTCAGGGATAGCTTTCCTCGCCTGTGCTGATTCAACATTGATACAACATGGGTGGTTTGTATCCTAGCTCAGGGATAGCTTTCCTCGCTCTGTGCGATTCAACATTGATACAACATGGGGGGTTTGTATCCTAGCTCAGGGATAGCTTTCCTCGCCTGTGCGATTCAACATTGATACAACATGGGGGGTTTGTATCCTAGCTCAGGGATAGCTTTCCTCGCCTGTGCGATTTCAACATTGATACAACATGGGGGGTTTGTATCCCAGCTCAGGGATAGCTTTCCTCGCCTGTGCGATTCAACATTGATACAACATGGGGGGTTTGTATCCCTAGCTCAGGGATAAGCTTTCCTCGCCTGTGCGATTCAACATTGATACAACATGGGTGTTTTGTATCCTAGCTCAGGATAGCTTCTCGCCTGTGCGATTCAACATTGATCTACAACATGGGGGGTTTGTATCCTAGCTCAGGGATAGCTTTCCTCGCCTGTGTGATTCAACATTGATACAACAGGGGGGTTTGTATCCTAGCTCAGGGATAACTTTTCCTCGCCTGTGTGATTCAACATTGATACCAACATGGGGGGTTTGTATCCTAGCTCAGGGATAGCTTTCCTCGCTGTGTGATTCAACATTGATACAACATGGGTGGTTTGTATCCTAGCTCAGGGATAGCTTTCCTCGCCTGTGCGATTCAACATTGATACAACATGGGGGGTTTGTATCCTAGCTCAGGGATAGCTTTCCTCGTCCTGTGCGATTCAACATTGATACAACATGGGGGGTTTGTATCCTAGCTCAGGGATAGCTTTCCTCGTCCTGTGCGATTCAACATTGATACAACATGGGGGGTTTGTATCCTAGCTCAGGGATAGCTTTCCTCGCCTGTGCTGATTCAACATTGATACAACATGGGGGGTTTGTATCCTAGCTCAGGGATAGCTTTCCTCGCCTGTGTGATTCAACATTGATACAACATGGGTGGTTTGTATCCTAGCTCAGGGATAGCTTTCCTCGCCTGTGTGATTCAACATTGATACAACATGGGGGGTTTGTATCCTAGCTCAGGGATAGCTTCCCTCGCCTGTGTGATTCAACATTGATACAACATGGGGGGTTTGTATCCTAGCTCAGGGATAGCTTTCCTCGCCTGTGTGATTCAACATTGATACAACATGGGTGGTTTGTATCCTAGCTCAGGGGTAGCTTTCTCGCCTGTGCGATTCAACATTGATACAACATGGGGGGTTTGTACTCCTAGGCTCAGGGATAGCTTTTCTATCGTCCTGTGCGATTCAAAGTGAACAACATGGGGGGTTTGTATCCTAGCTCAGGGATAGCTTTCCTCGCCTGTGCGATTTCAACATTGATACAACATGGGGGGGTTTGTATCCTAGCTCAGGGATAGCTTTCCTCTCCTGTGCGATTCACATTGATACAACATGGGGGGGTTTGTATCCTAGCTCAGGGATAGCTTTCCTCGTCTGTGCGATTCAACATTGATACAACAGGGGGGGTTTGTATCCTAGCTCAGGGATAGCTTTCCTCGCCTGTGTGATTCAACATTGATACAACATGGGTGGTTTGTATCCTAGCTCAGGATAGCTTTCCTCGCCTGTGTGATTCAACATTGATACAACATGGGGGGTTTGTATCCTAGCTCAGGGATAGCTTTCCTCGCCTGTGTGATTCAACATTGATACAACATGGGGGGTTTGTATCCTAGCTCAGGGATAGCTTTCCTCGCCTGTGCTGATTCAACATTGATACAACATGGGGGGTTTGTATCCTAGCTCAGGGATAGCTTTCCTCGTCCTGTGCTGATTCAACATTGATACAACATGGGGGGTTTGTATCCTAGCTCAGGGATAGCTTTCCTCGTCTGTGCGATTCAACATTGATACAACATGGGGGGTTTGTATCCTAGCTCAGGGATAGCTTTCCTCGCCTGTGTGATTCAACATTGATACAACATGGGGGGTTTGTATCCTAGCTCAGGGATAGCTTTCCTCGCCTGTGTGATTCAACATTGATACAACATGGGGGGTTTGTATCCTAGCTCAGGGATAGCTTTCCTCGCCTGTGTGATTCAACATTGATACAACATGGGTGGTTTGTATCCCAGCTCAGGGATAGCTTTCCTCGCCTGTGCGATTCAACATTGATACAACATGGGGGGTTTGTATCCTAGCTCAGGGATAGCTTTCCTCGCCTGTGCGATTCAACATTGATACAACATGGGTGGTTTGTATCCCAGCTCAGGGATAGCTTTCCTCGCCTGTGCGATTCAACATTGATACAACATGGGGGGTTTGTATCCTAGCTCAGGGATAGCTTTCCTCGCCTGTGTGATTCAACATTGATACAACATGGGTGGTTTGTATCCTAGCTCAGGGATAGCTTTCCTCGCCTGTGTGATTCAACATTGATACAACATGGGTGGTTTGTATCCTAGCTCAGGGATAGCATTCCTCGTCTGTGCGATTCAACATTGATACAACATGGGGGGTTTGTATCCTAGCTCAGGGATAGTTTCCCTCGCCTGTGTGATTCAACATTGATACAACATGGGTGGTTTGTATCCTAGCTCAGGGATAGCTTTCCTCGTCTGTGCGATTCAACATTGATACAACATGGGGGGTTTGTATCCTAGCTCAGGGATAGCTTTCCTCGCTGTGCGATTCAACATTGATACAACATGGGGGTTTGTATCCTAGCTCAGGGATAGCTTTCCTCGCCTGTGCGATTCAACATTGATACAACATGGGGGGTTTGTATCCTAGCTCAGGGATAGCTTTCCTCGTCTGTGCGATTCAACATTGATACAACATGGGGGGTTTGTATCCTAGCTCAGGGATAGCTTTCCTCGCCTGTGCGATTCAACATTGATACAACATGGGGGGTTTGTATCCTAGCTCAGGGATAGCTTTCCTCGCTGTGTGATTCAACATTGATACAACATGGGGGGTTTGTATCCTAGCTCAGGGATAGCTTTCCTCGCCTGTGTGATTCAACATTGATACAACATGGGGGGTTTGTATCCTAGCTCAGGGATAGCTTTCCTCGCCTGTGTGATTCAACATTGATACAACATGGGGGTTTGTATCCTAGCTCAGGGATAGCTTTTCCTCGCCTGTGTCGATTCAACATTGATACAACATGGGGGGGTTTGTATCCTAGCTCAGGGATAGCTTTCCTCGCCTGTGTGATTCAACATTGATACAACATGGGTGGTTTGTATCCTAGCTCAGGGATAGCTTTCCTCGCCTGTGCTGATTCAACATTGATACAACATGGGGGTTTGTATCCCTAGCTCAGGGATAGCTTTCCTCGCCTGTGCGATTCAACATTGATACAACATGGGGGGTTTGTATCCTAGCTCAGGGATAGCTTTCCTCGCCTGTGCGATTCAACATTGATACAACATGGGTGGTTTGTATCCCTAGCTCAGGGATAGCTTTCCTCGCCTGTGCTGATTCAACATTGATACAACATGGGGGGTTTGTATCCTAGCTCAGGGATAGCTTTCCTCGCCTGTGCGATTCAACATTGATACAACATGGGGGTTTGTATCCTAGCTCAGGGATAGCTTTCCTCGTCCTGTGTGATTCAACATTGATACAACATGGGGGGTTTGTATCCTAGCTCAGGGATAGCTTTCCTCGCCTGTGTGATTCAACATTGATACAACATGGGGGTTTGTATCCTAGCTCAGGGATAGCTTTCCTCGCCTGTGGATTCAACATTGATACAACATTGATCCAGCTCAGGGATAGCTTTCCTCGCCTGTGGATTCAACATTGATACAACATTTTATCCAGCTCAGGGATAGCTTTCCTCGCCTGTGTGATTCAACATTGATACAACATTTTATCCAGCTCAGGGATAGTTTCCTCGCCTGTGTGATTCAACATTGATACAACATTTTTACAGCTCAGGGATAGTTTCCTCGTCTGTGCGATTCAACATTGATACAACATTTTATCCAGCTCAGGGATAGTTTCCTCGCCTGTGGATTCAACATTGATACAACATTTTATCAGCAGGGATAGCTTTCCTCGTCTGTGGATTCAACATTGATACAACATTTTATCAGCAGGGATAGCTTTCCTCGCTGTGGATTCAACATTGATACAACATTTTATCCAGCTCAGGGATAGCTTTCCTCGCTGTGGATAACATTGATCACATGGGGGTTTTATCCACAGGGTGCTTTCCTCCTGTGGATAACATTGATACAACATGGGGGGTTTGTATCCTAGCTCAGGGATAGCTTTCCCTCGCCTGTGTGATTCAACATTGATACAACATGGGTGGTTTGTATCCTAGCTCAGGGATAGTTTCCTCGCCTGTTTGATTCAACATTGATACAACATGGGGGGTTTGTATCCTAGCTCAGGGATAGCTTTCCTCGCCTGTGTGATTCACATTGATACAACATGGGTGGTTTGTATCCCTAGCTCAGGGATAGCTTTCCTCGCCTGTGTGATTCAACATTGATACAACATGGGGGGTTTGTATCCTAGCTCAGGGATAAGCTTTCCCTCGCCTGTGTGATTCAACATTGATACAACATGGGGTGGTTTGTATCCCTAGCTTCAGGGATAGCTTTCCTCGCCTGTGCGATTCAACATTGATACAACATGGTGGTTTGTATCCTCAGCTCAGGGATAGCTTTCCTCGCCTGTAGCGATTCAACATTGATACAACATGGGGGGTTTGTATCCTAGCTCAGGGATAGCTTTCCTCGCCTGTGCGATTCAACATTGATACAACATGGGTGGTTTGTATCCTAGCTCAGGGATAGCTTTCCTCGCCTGTGTGATTCAACATTGATACAACATGGGGGGTTTGTATCCTAGCTCAGGGATAGCTTTCCTCGCCTGTGTGATTCAACATTGATACAACATGGGGGTTTGTATCCTAGCTCAGGGATAGCTTTCCTCGCCTGTGTGATTCAACATTGATACAACATGGGGGGTTTGTATCCCAGCTCAGGGATAGCTTTCCTCGCCTGTGCGATTCAACATTGATACAACATGGGGGGTTTGTATCCTAGCTCAGGGATAGCTTTCCTCGCCTGTGCGATTCAACATTGATACAACATGGGGGGTTTGTATCCTAGCTCAGGGATAGCTTTCCTCGCCTGTGCGATTCAACATTGATACAACATGGGGGGTTTGTATCCTAGCTCAGGGATAGCTTTCCTCGCCTGTGCGATTCAACATTGATACAACATGGGGGGTTTGTATCCTAGCTCAGGGATAGCTTTCCTCGCCTGTGTGATTCAACATTGATACAACATGGGGGGTTTGTATCCTAGCTCAGGGATAGCTTTCCTCGCCTGTGTGATTCAACATTGATACAACATGGGGGGTTTGTATCCTAGCTCAGGGATAGCTTTCCTCGCCTGTGTGATTCAACATTGATACAACATGGGGGGTTTGTATCCTAGCTCAGGGATAGCTTTCCTCGCCTGTGTGATTCAACATTGATACAACATGGGGGGTTTGTATCCTAGCTCAGGGATAGCTTTCCTCGCCTGTGTGATTCAACATTGATACAACATGGGGGGTTTGTATCCTAGCTCAGGGATAGCTTTCCTCGCCTGTGTGATTCAACATTGATACAACATGGGGGGTTTGTATCCTAGCTCAGGGATAGCTTTCCTCGCCTGTGTGATTCAACATTGATACAACATGGGGGGTTTGTATCCTAGCTCAGGGATAGCTTTCCTCGTCTGTGCGATTCAACATTGATACAACATGGGGGGTTTGTATCCTAGCTCAGGGATAGCTTTCCTCGCCTGTGTGATTCAACATTGATACAACATGGGGGGTTTGTATCCTAGCTCAGGGATAGCTTTCCTCGTCCTGTGCGATTCAACATTGATACAACATGGGGGTTTGTATCCTAGCTCAGGGATAGCTTTCCTCGTCCTGTGCGATTCAACATTGATACAACATGGGGGGTTTGTATCCTAGCTCAGGGATAGCTTTCCTCGCCTGTGCGATTCAACATTGATACAACATGGGGGTTTGTATCCTAGCTCAGGGATAGCTTTCCTCGCCTGTGTGATTCAACATTGATACAACATGGGGGGTTTGTATCCTAGCTCAGGGATAGCTTTCCTCGCCTGTGTGATTCAACATTGATACAACATGGGGGGTTTGTATCCTAGCTCAGGGATAGCTTTCCTCGCCTGTGTGATTCAACATTGATACAACATGGGGGGTTTGTATCCTAGCTCAGGGATAGCTTTCCTCGCCTGTGCGATTCAACATTGATACAACATGGGGGGTTTGTATCCTAGCTCAGGGATAGCTTTCCTCGCCTGTGCTGATTCAACATTGATACAACATGGGGGGTTTGTATCCTAGCTCAGGGATAGCTTTCCTCGCCTGTGTGATTCAACATTGATACAACATGGGGGGTTTTGTATCCTAGCTCAGGGATAGCTTTCCTCGCCTGTGTGATTCAACATTGATACAACATGGGGGGTTTGTATCCTAGCTCAGGGATAGCTTTCCTCGCCCTGTGCGATTCAACATTGATACAACATGGGGGGTTTGTATCCTAGCTCAGGGATAGCTTTCCTCGCCTGTGTGATTCAAACATTGATACAACATGGGGGGTTTGTATCCTAGCTCAGGGATAGCTTCCCTCGCCTGTGTGATTCAACATTGATACAACATGGGTGGTTTGTATCCTAGCTCAGGGATAGCTTTCCTCGCCTGTGCGATTCAACATTGATACAACATGGGGGGTTTGTATCCTAGCTCAGGGATAGCTTTCCTCGCCTGTGCGATTCAACATTGATACAACATGGGGGGTTTGTATCCTAGCTCAGGGATAGCTTTCCTCGCCTGTGCTGATTCAACATTGATACAACATGGGTGGTTTGTATCCTAGCTCAGGGATAGCTTTCCTCGCCTGTGCTGATTCAACATTGATACAACATGGGGGGTTTGTATCCTAGCTCAGGGATAGCTTTCCTCGCCTGTGTGATTCAACATTGATACAACATGGGGGGTTTGTATCCTAGCTCAGGGATAGCTTTCCTCGTCCTGTGTGATTCAACATTGATACAACATGGGGGGTTTGTATCCTAGCTCAGGGAATAGCTTTCCTCGCCTGTGTGATTCAACATTGATACAACATGGGGGGTTTGTATCCTAGCTCAGGGATAGCTTTCCTCGCCTGTGTGATTCAACATTGATACAACATGGGGGTTTGTATCCTAGCTCAGGGATAGCTTTCCTCGCCTGTGTGATTCAACATTGATACAACATGGGGGGTTTGTATCCTAGCTCAGGGATAGCTTTCCTCGCCTGTGTGATTCAACATTGATACAACATGGGGGGTTTGTATCCTAGCTCAGGGATAGCTTTCCTCGCCTGTGTGATTCAACATTGATACAACATGGGGGGTTTGTATCCTAGCTCAGGGATAGCTTTCCTCGCCTGTGTGATTCAACATTGATACAACATGGGGGGTTTGTATCCTAGCTCAGGGATAGCTTTCCTCGCCTGTGCGATTCAACATTGATACAACATGGGGGTTTGTATCCTAGCTCAGGGATAGCTTTCCTCGCCTGTGCGATTCAACATTGATACAACATGGGTGGTTTGTATCCTAGCTCAGGGATAGCTTTCCTCGCCTGTGCGATTCAACATTGATACAACATGGGGGTTTGTATCCTAGCTCAGGGATAGCTTTCCTCGCCTGTGCTGATTCAACATTGATACAACATGGGGGGTTTGTATCCTAGCTCAGGGATAGCTTTCCTCGCCTGTGTGATTCAACATTGATACAACATGGGGGGTTTGTATCCTAGCTCAGGGATAGCTTTCCTCGTCCTGTGCTGATTCAACATTGATACAACATGGGGGGTTTGTATCCTAGCTCAGGGATAGCTTCCTCGTCCTGTGTGATTCAACATTGATACAACATGGGGGGGTTTGTATCCTAGCTCAGGGATTGCTTCCCTCGCCTGTGTGATTCAACATTGATACAACATGGGGGGTTTGTATCCTAGCTCAGGGATAGCTTTCCTCGCCTGTGTGATTCAACATTGATACAACATGGGGGGTTTGTATCCTAGCTCAGGGATAGCTTTCCTCGCCTGTGCTGATTCAACATTGATACAACATGGGGGGTTTGTATCCTAGCTCAGGGATAGCTTTCCTCGCCTGTGCGATTCAACATTGATACAACATGGGGGTTTGTATCCTAGCTCAGGGATAGCTTTCCTCGCCTGTGTGATTCAACATTGATACAACATGGGGGGTTTGTATCCTAGCTCAGGGATAGCTTTCCTCGCCTGTGTGATTCAACATTGATACAACATGGGGGGTTTGTATCCCTAGCTCAGGGATAGCTTTCCTCGCCTGTGTGATTCAACATTGATACAACATGGGGGTTTGTATCCTAGCTCAGGGATAGCTTTCCTCGCCTGTGTGATTCAACATTGATACAACATGGGGGGTTTGTATCCTAGCTCAGGGATAGCTTTCCTCGCCTGTGTGATTCAACATTGATACAACATGGGGGGTTTGTATCCTAGCTCAGGGATAGCTTTCCTCGCCTGTGCGATTCAACATTGATACAACATGGGGGGTTTGTATCCTAGCTCAGGGATAGCTTTCCTCGCCTGTGTGATTCAACATTGATACAACATGGGGGGTTTGTATCCTAGCTCAGGGATAGCTTTCCTCGCCTGTGTGATTCAACATTGATACAACATGGGGGGTTTGTATCCTAGCTCAGGGATAGCTTTCCTCACCTGTGGGTTACTGCTCAACATGGTTCTCCTGTAGCAATTTCACTGGGGTTCATCTACTCAGGGTGTTTATCGCTAGGGATAGCTTTCCATGTGGATTAACATTGATAAGGGGTGTTGTATCCTAGCTAGGATAGCTTTACCTCGCTGGTGTGATTCAACCTAGATCAGGGTGGTTTGTATCTCTAGGGATTAACTTTCACACTGGGTTTATCCTAACAGGGATAGTTTTTCCCTCTGGATAGCTTCACACTGTGGTTAACATTATACAATGGGGGGTTAGTATCCTGCTGGGATTACTTTCCACATGGGGGTAAATTGTATCAGCTCAGGGTGTTTCCCGCTGGGATTCAACTTGCTGTGAGATCAACTTTGTACCAATGGGGGTTGTTCCTAGCTCAGGGATGCTTCCCCGCCTTTGATAACATTGATACAACAGGGGGTTTGTATCCCCTCAGGGATGCTTTCCTCCTGGACATTCAACATTGATAACATGGGGGTTTGTATCCTAGCTCAGGGATGCTTTCCCGCCTGTGGATTAACATTGATAAACATGGGGGTTTGTATCCTAGCCAGGGAGTTTCCTCGCCATGTGGATTAACATTGATACAACATGGGGGTTTGTATCCTAGCTCGGGTAGTCTCCCTGTGGATTCAACATTGATACAACATGGGGGGTTTGTATCCTAGCTGGGTGCTTTCCCGTTGAGATTCAACATTGATACAACAGGGGGGTTTGTATCCTAGCTCAGGGATTTTCCCTGTGGATTCAACATTGATACACATGGGGGGTTTTCCTAGCTCAGGGATAGTTTCCTGCTGGATTAACTTTACAACATGGGGGGTTTACTACCCAGGGAGTTTCCTCCTTGGATTCAACATTTACCTGGGGGGTTTTATCCTACCAGGGATAGTTTCCCACTGTGGATTCAACATTGACAACTAGGGTGTTTCCGCTCGGTAGCTTTCCGCCTTGTGATTCAACAGTTGTACAAGCTGGGTGTTTCCTCGCGTGGATAGCTTTCCTCACTGTGGTTTCAAATTATACAACATGGGGGTTTTACCAGCTCAGGGATAGCTTCCACTGTGGATTCAACTTGATACAACATGTGGGTTGTATCCTATTCAGGGATAGCTTCGCCTGTGGGATTTACTTACACAATGGTGTTTATCCTAGCTCAGGGATAGCTTTCGCCTGTGGGATTAACTTATACAACGGGTGGTTTGTATCCTAGCTCAGGGATAGTTACAACATGGGGGTTTGTATCCTAGCCAGGGATAGTTTCTCCCTGTGGGATTAACTTGATCAACTGGGGGTTTATATCCAGCTCAGGGATAGCTTTCCTCGCCTGTGTGATTAACTTTACAACAGGGGTTTTATTCCTAGCTCAGGGATAGCTTTCCTCGCCTGTGGACTTAACTCTGATACAACATTGTATCCTAGCTCAGGGATAGTTTCCTCGCCTGGTGATTCACATTGATAAAATGGGGGTTTTATCCTAGTCAGGGATGCTTTCCTCGGTGTTCAACTTAAATGGGGGTTGTATCCTAGTCAGGGATGTCCTCCGGTGTTTCAACACTATAAATGGGCATTGATACAACATGGGGTTGTTCCTCTCAGGGTGCTTTCCTGCTGGATTCAATTGATACACAGGGGTTGTATCCTAGCTCAGGGATAGTTCCTGTACATTCAACATTGATACAACTAGGGTGTTTCCTGCCGGGTAGTTTCCCTTGAGATTCAACATTTATACCACTGGGTGTTTACCCGGTGTTACTTGTACACTGGTGGGTCAACATTGATACAACAGGGGGTTTCTCCGCTCAGGGATACTTTCCACCGTGGTGATTCAACATGATAGGGTGGTTGTATGTCAGATGCTCCCTGGTGTTTAACATAGATAAATGGTTCTTGTATGCTGTCAATTGATACAACATGGGGGTTTTCCTAGCTAGGATACGGGTTTCGCCGTTGTTCAGGATGTACAACTGGCTGTGGTTCAACATTCAGGGAATGTCCGCCGTGTATTCAGTCAACATGGGTAGCTTTGCTTGCACTCGGATAGCTTCCTCGGCGTTGGATTCAAATGGTACAACATGGGGGGTTTGATCCTAGCTCAGGGATACTTCCTCGCTGTTGTATCAATTGAACAACTTGGCGGTTTGTCACTCAGGGATCTACTCGCTGTTGATTCCACTTGATACAACATGGGGGTTTGTTCACTTGGTACTACTGGCTGTGTGTATCACATGGATACAACATGGGGGGTTTGTATCCTAGCTCAGGGATTGCTTCCCTCGCCTGTGTGATTCAACATTGATACAACATGGGGGGTTTGTATCCTAGCTCAGGGATTGCTTCCCTCGCCTGTGTGATTCAACATTGATACAACATGGGGGTTTGTATCCTAGCTCAGGGATAGCTTTCCTCGTCTGTGTGATTCAACATTGATACATGACTGAATTACCAAAATACGATAAGTAGATTGTGAGCTTTACTAGAACACGATTACAAGAAACAAAATGAACGTTGCGGTCAAAGCCTTCGTCAGCACAGAACAAAACAACACAAACACCAAACTAATAAAATAATCACTACATCGAAAATACAGAGGTTACTTAGCTGAGTCCTGTCTTGGTTGAATGTGTCTAAAGTGCTAGCCGTTTGATGAGTGTGGAGACGGCCGGATGTGAGGATTGAAACGGGTCAATGGGTAACAGGGATTGGCTAATATGCCCGATGGGCGGGGGTGGGTGGGAGGAGAACACCCATGTGGGCGAACGGTGAAAGGTGAATTAGCAGTGAACTAAAGTCGACTCTGTGGCGAATGTTTTAGTTCGCCATTCCGCATACCCATTGGCGGGCGTTTGGAATGCAGTACGCCCTGTGTTGATTAGCATAGGATAGCATGAGTAACGGTCGCTCAAAAAGCAATGACAACAACCGAACGCAAACTTGCCAAAAGATCACTAACGGCAAAAGTAACGCTAGGGATGATGGCAACGCTCTGTAAAAGATACGATATCACGTTATTCTAGTGGGCTATACAGCCGCGGCAAAGAGAGATTGAGAGAGAGAGAGAGAGAGAGAGAGAGAGAGAGAGAGAGAGAGAGAGAGAGAGAGAGAGAGAGAGAGAAGGGGGGGAGTTGGAAGTTAAATGAAACTATGTTGGACATTAAGGCCGTGAGGGGAGAGTGTCCCCAATTGGAAGATGAGGCCGTTTTCCAACGTCTTGCGATCACGTTCGTGAGATGCGCACGATTTGAGCGCCGTAACCTGTATGTCCGCCACGCCACGGTGGTCAGAACTGTTGAAGTGCATGGGTACCGGTTTCTGGGCACCACTGCTGATATCAGATAGGTGTTGCCTAAATCTGTCAGCAAGACGTAAGCCTATCTAACCGATATACCTCATGTCGCAACGAGTGAAGACGATCGCATAGATAACGTTGCGACTTGTGCATGAGAAACCCTCACGAATGTGGAAAGTGGTCTTGGGGAATGCCAGACTCTGGGTTTGAAGTACATATGGGCAGGTATTACAACGTGATCGAAGACAAGTTATCGTACCAAGAAGAGACGTATGAGGGTGGGGTAGACTACTATGGACCAGCACATCCCTGAGGTTACGACCCCGCCTGTAAGCCACCAGAGGGGCCTCTGAAAAGACGTCGCGAGTGATCGGGTCTGCCTGGAGAATAGACAGATGCCTAAGGAGGATATTCTTGGCAGCAATATTGTGGGGATGGTAGGTTAATAAAAGGATCGGCCTGTTTCGTGATTTAGTCCTGGAGGAGAGAGCCTCGGTACGCCTGATAGACTGACAGCGGTGAAGGGCTGTAGACAAAACTCTATCAGGATAGCCACGAAGGCGGAAGAAATCCAACATTTCGTGGGCTTTTTGACGGAAGTCGTTATTATCCTGACAAAGCCGTCGGAGACGTCACATTTGGGAGAAAGGAATAGAGTCCCTACAAGAGGGGGGATGCGAGGAGGTGTAGAGAAGGAATGAGTGGGAGTCAGTAGGTTTATAATAAACCGTCGTACGCAAACCAGCGGAACCTAAAGAGACTGTTAGATCTAGGAAATTGACAGCCGACGAAGAAATAGTGGAGGTGAGTCTGAGTCTTGTGAACATTTATACATGGGTGGTTTGTATGCCTAGCTCAGGGACAGCTTCTCTCACCTATGCTATTATTCAACATGTATACAACTAATAAGTGGCTTGCAGCCCCCCCCCCCCCCCCCCCTCTCGCCTCCTCAGACCAGGGAAGTCTCCGTGGTCAAGCCGTGTGGCTCAGGTTCCGAAGGTTGTGGGTTCGATTCCGGGCAGCGCCCTTCGGTTCACGAGTGCATTTTTTTTCGGAGAATCCTGTGGGTCGTCGCTGGAGCTACGAAATTCTTGCTTGGTGCGACGCTTTCGCGCTGGGAAAAGAGACTGGGCCATGTGAGATAAAACCCAGTGCATTGAAGTAGACTTTTAAAGCGACTTTATTTTTATCCAGTTCAGAAACGTATGTTGGTCTTCCCGGTGTTGTTTGAAAGAGAGGATTAACTCTGAAGTCGCAGACGATGTATGTGAGCATACAGAACTGGGTGAGACAGCGGTAACATGGTTGCCAGCACACATGTGTCTAGACTGCATACGAGGGGTTAATTTTGTAAAAGGTCATTTCATGTGCACATTCGGATAGTTCCATCAGTACAGTACAAGGTCAAGGACAACTATATTGACCACGTATGGAGTATACTGTGCTATATCACCATGTCTGTACAGACCAGACGACACTTGGGAGAGGGGGGTAATGCCAGCAGTGTCACAGCGGACGCCTTTATTTCCCCACGACGTGTCCTGTACCTGGGTCCACCAGACGACACTTGGGAGAGGGGGGTAATGCCAGCAGTGTCACGGCGGCCGCCTTTATTTCCCCACGACGTGTCCTGTACCTGGGTCCACAGACGACACTTGGGAGAGGGGGGTAATGCCAGCAGTGTCACGGCGGACGCTTATTTCCCACGGACGTGTCCTGTACCTGGGTCACAGACAACACTTGGGAGAGGGGGTAATACCAGCAGTGTCACAGCGGACGCCTTTATTTTCCCCACGACGTGTCCTGTACCTGGGTCCACCAGACGACACTTGGGGAGAGGGGGGTAATGCCCGCAGTGTCACTGGCGGACGCCTTTATTTCCCCACGACGTGTCCTGTACCTGGGTCCACCAGACGACACTTGGGAGAGGGGGGTAATGCCAGCAGTGTCACGGCGGACGCCTTTATTTCCCCACGACGTGTCCTGTACCTGGGTCCACCAGACAACACTTGGGAGAGGGGGGTAATACCAGCAGTGTCACGGCGGACGCCTTTATTTCCCCACGACGTGTCCTTACCTGGGTCCACCAGACAACACTTGGGAGAGGAGGGTAATGCCAGCAGTGTCACGGCGGACGCCTTTATTTCCCCACGACGTGTCCTGGACCTGGGTCCACCAGACGACACTTGGGAGAGGGGGGTAATACCAGCAGTGTCACGGCGGACGCCTTTATTTCCCCACGACGTGTCCTGTACCTGGGTCCACCAGACGACACTTGGGAGAGGGGGTAATGCCAGCAGTGTCACGGCGGACGCCTTTATTTCCCCACGACGTGTCCTGTACCTGGGTCCACCAGACGACACTTGGGAGAGGGGGGTAATACCAGCAGTGTCACAGCGGACGCCTTTATTTCCCCACGACGTGTCCTGTACCTGGGTCCACCAGACAACACTTGGGAGAGGGGGTAATGCCAGCAGTGTCACGGCGGACGCCTTTATTTCCCCACGACGTGTCCTGTACCTGGGTCCACCAGACGACACTTGGGAGAGGGGGGTAATACCAGCAGTGTCACAGCGGACGCCTTTATTTCCCCACGACGTGTCCTGTACCTGGGTCCACCAGACGACACTGGGAGAGGGGGGTAATACCAGCAGTGTCACAGCGGACGCCTTTATTTCCCCACGACGTGTCCTGTACCTGGGTCCACCAGACAACACTTGGGAGAGGGGGGTAATACCAGCAGTGTCACAGCGGACGCCTTTATTTCCCCACGACGTGTCCTGTACCTGGGTCCACCAGACAACACTTGGGAGAGGGGGGTAATACCAGCAGTGTCACAGCGGACGCCTTTATTTCCCCACGACGTGTCCCTGTACCTGGGTCCACCAGACAACACTTGGGAGAGGGGGGTAATACCAGCAGTGTCACGGCGGACGCCTTTATTTCCCCACGACGTGTCCTGTACCTGGGTCCACCAGACAACACTTGGGAGAGGGGGGTAATACCAGCAGTGTCACGGCGGACGCCTTTATTTCCCCACGACGTGTCCTGTACCTGGGTCCACCAGACACCACTTGGGAGAGGGGGGTAATGCCAGCAGTGTCACGGCGGACGCCTTTATTTCCCCACGACGTGTCCTGTACCTGGGTCCACCAGACAACACTTGGGAGAGGGGGGTAATGCCAGCAGTGTCACGGCGGACGCCTTTATTTCCCCACGACGTGTCCTGTACCTGGGTCCATCAGAAAGCCCAGGTCAAATATACAATTCTGCCGCGGTGCGAGTTCGTACTGACCACTAGCTTCTAGCGAGTGTGCTACCACCACTCTGGTAGTTGAGTTGAGTTGAGCTAAGAACCGACATCACTGCATTCAGGACGTTCCTTTACGCGCTCCGTCCCCTCGTTCGACAGCCGGCGAAGAATCACACTACTAATTCAAATCGTTCCTACCGCTATCTCATTGAAAGTTCTCCTGGTCTTCCCTCTCAGTTTTGAAATTCTTCCAGAACCCCTGCCGATCCCCCCACAATCTCATCCTATACACATACAGGTTCTCAATCTATTCCTCCACCTACACCACCTAGTCCCACAGGCGCACGACCATCTCTCCCTTGTCCATAGGTAATTTACCACCAAGAGGTGAATTCCCTGCTAGCCTATCAGCCTATTCATTCCCCCCGCATTCCCGCATGACCAGGGCAAAATATCCATACAATTCCCACTATCTGTGACCTCTGAAGCGCGGATAGCTATTCCACACGAAACGTTCCTTTCTCCATCTTACTTAACATACTCCTTAAGTCCGTAATCAATGCAATATGTGTTGCAGTGGTATCCTCTAACCAACGGAATGCAGCTATTACTGCTTCCACCTCCATTCTCATGCTGGAGGTCGTAGTCTCATATGCCAGACTCCTTTTTTAAGACTCGTCCATTAGCCTTCGAAATAAAAACCCAACCACTCCGTCTGTTTCTCACCACTGACCCACCAGTATAGATCACTATGTCACCTTAATGTGTGTTACTCTGGATCAGTTGGTGCACCTCAAACTCTGTGCGACCCGCTGCCCATTCTCTGCACTCATGACCCGGTGTTACTATGGCGATTCTTATAGTAGTAGTAGTAGTAGTAGTAGTAGTAGTAGTAGCAGTAGTATTAGTAATAGTAATAGTAGTAGTAGTAGTAGTAGTAGTAGTAGTTGTTGTTGTTGTACTACTAGTAGTAGTAGTAGTTGTAGTAGTAGTAGTAGTAGTATTAGTAATAGTAATAGTAGTAGTAGTAGTAGTAGTAGTAGTAGTAGTAGTAGTAGTAGTAGTAGTAGTTGTTGTATTAGTAGTAGTAGTAGTAGTAGTAGTAGTAGTAGTAGTAGTAGTAGTAGTAGTAGTAGTAGTAGTAGTAGTAGCAGCAGCAGCAGCAGCAGTAGTAGTAGTAGTAAGGATGGTAGTAATGGTTGCGGTTGTGATTATAGATTTAAGTAGAAAACAGCAAGTGAAATGATTCTGCCACATAACTAGGCTACCAACTGACAGTATACCACAACACGCAATGATGTGCAGATCACATGGAAGCAGACGACGATGCTGACCATATAAACGATGGACAGAGGGAATAGCAGACTCCATTGGAATATCCATATGAAGCCCATAAACAATGCACTCTCCCGCTGTTTATGCTCCACCTCGACACCGCAAGCTACAAGAGGAATAAGATAAGACGAGATAAGATGAGATGATGTGGTTTTAGGAGGAGGAGGAGGAGGAGGAGGAGGAGGAGGAGATGGGGAGAACATTTGTTGCAATATGTTACCGTCTAGTGTGATCACTGTATGTACCTAGCAGATGTGATTACGGTCGGTGGAACAGCCTACAGATAACAGATTGTTATTAAAAACGTTAATAACTTGTCACAAGTGAATTAGCTGTCCTGGACCAACGGGCAAGGGTGAAGTAGTAAGCAGTTCCCGCCGACCAGATAACGCAATGAATAATTAAACCACAAGCGACGTGATCACACAGAGTGATAGGTAGTTCGTCAGTCGTACTGCGCCCTAGGGAAGTGTGAAGATGCATTTCTGAAACGGGAGTGACATTTACAAAGAGGAAAACTAATTAAGACAACTACCTTGGACCATAATTGTGTGAACTATAATATTGTAGTGGTGTGAATAAGTGTGTCACGTGATAAGACAGGTCAGAATGGCGACGCAAGGAGGTTGGTGCCCGTGTTTGTCTTCAATATTTTCTGTTATTTTACTGCTTGTGATGCTTTGCTCCTGATCTGTCTTGTTGCTATGGAAAGTTATTGTTGTCCTGTAATATTTCCTGCAAGAAGAAGCTGAAGTATGTGACTGCGCGACGTGTGTGTGTGCGTGTTGAAGTCGGTCAGCTCGTAGCGCCTGGTTTCAAGTCATCGTCTGCCAGACGTTCGGGTCGTTCGTTTCTTTTGCTGTCAGTTGGACTTTATACCCTCTCTCTGTGTGTCTGTCTGTCTGTCTGTGTCTGTCTCTATCCCTCTCTCTGTGTCTGTCTGTCTCTCTCTGTGTCTGTCTGTCTGTGTCTGCCTGCCTCTCATGTGTCTCTATCCCTCTCTCTGTGTCTGTCTGTCTTTCTCTGTGTCTGTCTGTCTCTCTCTATCCCTCTCTCTGTGTCTGTCTGTCTCTCTCTATCCCTCTCTCTGTGTCTGTCTGTCTCTCTCTATCCCTCTCTCTGTGTCTGTCTGTCTCTCTCTATCCCTCTCTCTGTGTCTGTCTGTCTCTCTGTCTCTCTCTATCCCTCTCTCTGTGTCTGTCTGTCTGTCTGTGTCTGTCCATATTTGTCTCTGTCCCCCTCTCTCTGTGCCTATCTGAAGTCCATTTCTCTCTCCTATCTGTGTCTGTTTCTGTCTGTCACTCTCTCTCTCTTTCCCCCTCTCTCCATGTCTCTGTGTCTGTCTCGCTCCCTCCCCTCTCACTCTCACTCTGTGCCTGTCTCTGTCTGCCTGTCTATGTCCCCCTCTCTCTTTCCCCCTCTCTCCATGTCTGTCTGTCTGTCTGTCTGTCTGTCTGTCTGTCTGTCTGTCTGTCTGTCTGTCTGTCTGTCTGTCTGTCTGTCTGTGTCTATCTGTGTCTGTTTGTCTTTCTCTCTCTTCCTGCCCATCTCTCTTGCCTCTCTGTGTCTGTCCATCTAGTCTGCCTGCCTGTATCTCTCTCTTTTTCTCTCTGATGGTCCATCTCTTGTCTGTCTGCCTCTCTCTCTCTCTCTCTCTCTCTCTCTCTCTCTCTCTCTCTCTCTCTCTCTCTCTCTCTTTCTCTTTCTCTCTCTCTCTGTCTGTCTCTCTCTCTCTCTCTTTCTATCCATCTCTTTGTCTGCCCACCTGTCTGTGTCTGTCTGTGTGTCTGTCTGTCTATGTGTCTGCCTGCCTGCCTGCCTGCCTGCCTGTCTGTCTCCTCACTGATTCTATCTATTTTACTAGTTGTTCGGGTCAGTTAAGAGTTGTGTGGCAATGAACAAACAACTAATCAATGAAAGGCAGGTCTCCATCAAACAGATCCTGCACAGAGCAGATTGTCACATTACACTTACCTATAATAATGAAGCCGGTCTCTCTGGCGAGGGGTTACAACACTTTCTCCGTAATCACGTTTATCACGCAGTCTCGTAGCGGGCGAGAACTGGAAGCGGTTCTACCCCCGCTGGTGACTTGCGGGATAACTGAGCCGGCCGCTCAGAAAGCAATGGCAAACTACTGAGCGTAATCTTGTCAAGAAATCAACAGACAGCTGAAAGATGCTGCTGTTGACAGCGATGTCCTGTAAAGGATATGCGAATTTAAAAAAATAATAATGAAGCAAAGTATTGAACTGCATTCTCCATTTTATTGTGGATTGTGGAAAGGCCTTTGACAAATTCAGCAATTAATTCATGAATACTCTCGTCCTGGTGATGGCTCTGTGTTAAGAGGGGAAAAAAGGGATTCATAGCAACAGAAAATGACCACTGTTTGGTAAAGGAGAGCTTGGCATATGACTCCACAACCTCAAGTCTGAGAATGGAGGTGGAGGTGGTTACTGCAGCTTTCCGCTGGTCGAGAACAAACTGTATACACATGTTGTGATTGTAACTGATA
The DNA here is from genome assembly GCA_014155875.1 of Cepaea nemoralis. NCBI lineage: Eukaryota > Metazoa > Mollusca > Gastropoda > Stylommatophora > Helicidae > Cepaea > Cepaea nemoralis. The sequence continues at coordinate 58,158 of JACEFZ010004082.1, forward strand.
CACAAAGCATGCTGGCAAAGGTGAAGACTGGCATGCTTCGTACAGAATGGCATGCATCGACTCAGAGTTTGCAGGTTGTAAGCATTCGCTGGATCTTTCCTCCTAGACACTGGTGTGGTTGGAAATGAACAGACTGGCTAATGCCGCATGATTACAGGGTGATTTGATGCATGATAAGGCAGATATGGTAAAATGCCCCCTGGGAGCGCGTGAATAATGCAGAAGAACAGACAATCATGGTCTAGAGATAATGCAGCAGCAAGGGGTGGTCAGAGGATGTGGTAGACAGTCACTCAGAGGTAAAGCAAGACAGACATATAATTAGATGGGCACCATTAGAATTGGAACTCTTCACTAGCTGTTGAAGATGAGGAGTAAGTGCACATGGGAATGCCCCGAATGCAGTGATGTCGATTCTGGACTCAAGAATGGGATAGCACCATATACCTTTAGTGCCTCAAGTCTCCGTACAAGGTCATTAACATTCTGTGCAGATTACAGATACAAATTGTGACCTTTTACCTTGAGCAAATCATCTCTGATTGAGTTGGAAACTAGGGTAATATGTAGGTGACCTAGAATGTCTCAGTGATAAGAGAGAATGTGTGTGACAAGTGAGGCTAGTTTCATTCCTCACTAAACTGGCATGTTGATATTGATTTACACATACTCATCAACTTAAACTGGGAGCATTATGCCTTTTTAAAGCACAATGTAACAAACTATTGTCTGTCAAGATGGCAATGTGCCAATACTGGCATGTCAGAACTTGACAACATATAAATACAGCGTCACATTCTACTGACGTGTCCACACTTAACAACATATAAATATAATGTCACATTTACTGGCATGTCAAAACTTGACAACATAAAATATAATGTCACATTTACTGGCATGTCAAAACTTGACAACATATAAATATAATGTCACATTTACTGGCATGTCAAAACTTGACAACATATAAATATAATGTCACATTTACTGGCATGTCAAAACTTGACAACATATAAATATAATGTCACATTCTACTGATGTGTCCACACTTGTCAACATATAAATATAACGTCACATTCTACTGGCATATCCAGACTTGACAACTTATAAATATAATGTTATGTTCAGCTAATGTTGTCATATATGACAGTATGGGCATAAGCTTGTCTTGTGTGTTCCCATTGAGTAGTCGCAGCTGCTCTAGGGCTGGACATCCTCTCTGGCAACAGTTTTGTGGAGCTCTTAAAAGCCTGTCCACTCACTGGGATAGGGTAGTGGGGAGCCTCATATTATGTTACACCCAGGCCGTTGATAATGGAAGGGCCTCACATTGGTGTTGGGGAGTCGCTGAAATGACAGGATGCTGGTGTGGAAGTGAGGTTTGATTCTCAGGCATGTCCACATTGATTGTTATACTTGGATTGTTCACACAGAAAACCCCTTCAGCACTATTGAGAAAGAAATCGAGGTTGACGGTCACAAGTTCAGGTACTATGACCTGGCCAGTCTGGGGAAAGATAAACTAGGTAAGTGTTCACAGCCGGGAATTTTTCTGTGTAAGTTCTGTCGTGTTCACAGCCGGGGATTTTTCTGTGTCAGTGAGTTCTGTTGTGTTCACAGCTGGGGATTTTTCTGTGTAAGTTCTGTCGTGTTCACAGCCGGGGATTTTTCTGTGTCAGTGAGTTCTGTTGTGTTCACAGCCGGAGATTTTTCTGTGTTAGTTCTCTGTGTTCACAGCTGGGGATTTTTTCATGTAAGTTCTGTTGTGTTCACAGCTGGGGATTTTTCTGTGTAAGTTCTGTTGTGTTCACAGCTGGGGATTTTTCTGTGTAAGTTCTGTTGTGTTCACAGCTGGGGATTTTTCTGTGTCAGCAAGTTCTGTTGTGTTCACAGCTGGGGATTTTTCTGTGTAAGTTCTGTTGTGTTCACAGCTGGGGATTTTTCTGTGTAAGTTCTGTTGTGTTCACAGCTGGGGATTTTTCTGTGTCAGCAAGTTCTGTTGTGTTCACAGCTGGGGATTTTTCTGTGTCAGCAAGTTCTGTTGTGTTCACAGCTGGGGATGTTTCTGTGTTCGCATATTCTGTTGTGTTCACAGCTGGGGATTTTTCTGTGTCAGCAAGTTTTGTTGTGTTCACAGCTGGGGATTTTACTGTTTCAGCATGTTCTATTGTGTTCACAGCTGGGGATTTTCCTCTGTCAGCGTGTTCTGTTGTTGTGTTCACAGCTAGTCATTTTACTGTGTCAGATTTTTGTTCTTGTGTTGTGTTAATTTACATGTGATTTTTATGCTGTTTGATCGTATTTTATATGTGACTTTTGTACCAGTAGGTTCTATTTTCTTCACAACATGAGACTAAAGTGCCAGTCATGTTCTTTTAAAATGTAACAACTTGAGTTAGTGTCATCTGTTTTCTTCATGACTGGAGAATTAGTTTGTTCAGTTTACTTCCTGTGAATTTTGTCTCAAGCTGTGGATGTGAATGGAATGTTTTATTTATTACTTTTATCTCTTAGGTGTAATTTTAATTTATTATGTTGAGTTGAGTTGAGCTAAGATCTGACATCACTGCACTCAGGACATTCCCATACGTGCTCTGTTTCCTCGTACAACAGCCAGCGAAGAGTCACACTACTAATCGTTCCCACCGCTATCTGATTGAAAGTTCTCCTGATCTTCCCTCTCAGTTTTGAGATTCTACCTGAACCCCTGCCAATCTCCCATAATCTCATCCTTTCTACATACAGGTTGTCTGTCTGTTCCCCCACATTCTCCACCTAGTCACACAGGCGCTTGACCACTTCTCCCTTGTCCATAAGTATTTTATTACGTGTTATCTATCAGTGTTATTTATTACGTGTCATTTATTAAATGTTATCAGTGTTATTTATTACGTGTCATTTATTAAATGTTATCTATGATATCTAATGTGCACGTTTGATTGCAGACCGTCTTCCGTACTCCATCCGTGTGCTGCTGGAGGCTGCAGTTCGAAACTGTGATAACTTTCATGTGAAACAAGATGACGCATACAAAATTCTGGACTGGGAGAAACAGAGGTCCACCCAGACAGAGATCCCTTTCAGACCCGCCAGGGTCATACTACAGGACTTTACGTGAGTTTGTCTTGAAGTTTGTCTTGTGGAGACATTCTGGTGTCTTCAAGTTTGTCTTGTGGAGACAATCTGGTGGGGGAATCTCTTCTTGTGCCACTGACTGTTTTCTCTCTCTCTGTGCCTCTCTCTCTCTCTCTCTCTCTCTCTCTCTCTCTCTCTCTCTCTCTCTCTGTCTCTCTCTCTCTCTCTTTCTCTCTCTCTCTCTCTCTCTCTCTCTCTCTCTCTCTCTCTCTCTCTCTCTCTCTCTCTCTCTCTCTCTCTCTCTCTCTCTCTTCTCTCTCTCTCTCTCTCTCTCTCTGAATGAAAGAATGTATGAGAGGAACTAGAGAAGAAGGGCAGAATGTCAGACAGGCCTGCATGCCCAATTCTTAACCCTTTAAAAATAAAGATTGTTCATTTGTTCATTCGTTCGTTATCTCTCTCTCTCTCTCTCTCTCTCTCTCTCTCTCTCTCTCTCTCTCTCTCTCTCTCTCTCTCTCTCTCTCTCTCTCTCTCTCTCTCTCTCTCTCCTCTCTCTCTCTCTCTCTCTCTCTCTCTCTCTCTCTCTCTCTCTCTCTCTCTCTCTCTCTCTCTCTCTCTCTCTCTCTCTCTCTCTCAACTACTATTTTACTTGACCAGTTTACTTCTCCACCTCTTTCTGATCTTGGACTCTGGTTGGTTTGAGCTGAGGCTGTCAAGTTGGTAGTTACTTGGCAGTCCCCAGAACTACAGGTAGTTGGCTGCATTCACACTCTCGCGTTCTTCTCAGTCATTCTGTTAAGTCTTGATGGTGTGTCAGTCTAATACCAATTTCTCAGTCAGCTGTATAATGTGAATGGCGTGTCAGTCTAACATCCATTTCTCAGTCATCTATTAGATGTGAATGGTGTCTCAGCAGACCGCCTTGCGTTGGGTTTTTATAAAATGGTATAGGTGCCGGTCGTGCAGAAAGCAATGGTAAACTACTGAACAAAAACTTGCCAAGAGATCACAAACAGCCAATAAATGCTGGGGTTGACTGTGACATCCTGTAAAGGATATGCACCTAACTTTAAAAAAAAAAAATAACTCAGCTTGAAGGATTTATTTAATTACTTTAGCTTATGTTGTTTGGTTTTTGCAGTATGTACCTGACGAGATACAGAGAAATATGCCAGGCAATAAATCATGCAGTCTATTGTTTGTGTTTTCGTTATTCAAATTAATACTTGGTTAAGTAATTCTGAAAGGTGTTTGGATGTTATGCCAACATATAGTAATTACATCCAGCTGGTGTCCTCGGAATGGTGTTTTAGTGGTGTATCAACTATGCTGTGAGTACAACAATAACAACTTTATTTTCAAAGGGTTAAGAATTGGGCACGCAGGCCCGTCTAACATTCCCTTTTATCACTCTCTTTCATACATTATACCATTCACACATCATTCAAGGCTAACTGAAAACAGCAACAATTTAAAAGATATGCATTATAAAGGCATGTGGAAAATGAAAAATCAATACTACACGACAAAGTAATAGTAATAACTGGTGTGGCACTTGTTATTAGCTATGTGGAATATACTGGCCTACCAAAAGGAGACTGGCTGTTATACTAGGGTTGTATTATTATTAGTAGACTAGATCCAGTTGGTCAGATCTGAATGGTGTTTTAGTGGTGTATCAACCATGCTGTGTGTAGACTACATCAAGTTGGTGACCTCAGAATGGTGTTTTAGTGTTGTTACAGCTATGCTGTGAGTAGACCACATCCAGTTGGTGACCTCAGAGTGGTGTTTTTGTGTTTCAGCGGTGTTCCAACTGTGGTGGACTTTGCTGCCATGAGAGACGCAGTCAAGAGATTGGGAGGGGACCCAGAGAAGATCAATCCTATTTGCCCGACTGATCTGGTCATTGACCACTCTGTCCAGGTGGATGTGTCCAGAAGGTGAGTGACCCTAGCTGACCCATAAGATGGGGCACAAGGCTGTTTGTGGCTGATCATTTCTCCTGTGGTGTTGGTGATCATGTCTGTCCACAGCCTTCTGTCTTGTGTACTGTCAGTCTTCTTATAGTCCATGTCGTGTGGCATTGGTGATCATGTCTGTCCACAGCCTTCTGTCTCGTGTACTGTCAGTCTTCTTATAGTCCATGTCGTGTGGCATTGGTGATCATGTCTGTCTGCAGCCTACTGTCTCGTGTGCTGCCAATTATTTTTGATACTGATGTTCCTCCATGCCATGATGTCAAACTGTCCAGCCACTCTTGCCTTCCCTCTGTCTCTTCTCACCTCCAGCATTCCCGTTGTGATGACATACTCCTCTTGTTCCCCCTTCTCCCCGCCAGCATTCCCGTTGTGACGACATACTCCTCGTTTCCCCTTCTCATCTTGCCAAGCCCAAAGAACGTGGATTGCCCCCTTCTGATGCATGTAACCAGTTCTCATTATGAGTTAAACTTCTGCCAACACCCCCTCCCCCCCTTTATTTTCTCTCTCTCGCTGGCTTATAACTCCTGCATAGCCCTAATAGGGAAAGGTTGGTCATGGACATACGGCTGTTTATTGTGGCCAGCTAGTATGCTAGTCAATAAGTCAGTCACAAATGGCTGTAGAAAAGTAACTAAATATGATAACAACTTGAAACTAGTTGATTTGTATACATACATTGTCCCTTTATTTCTCTTTCCATCAACATTTGATGCACTTATCCCATCGTTTTATCAGTCCTCCCAAACTGGCGCATAGAACTGCATGCTCTAGTTTTCTACAAACCACGTTTTCACTTCACATTAAACTTCGGCTGTCATTCGCGAAATGTCTTCCGCCAAGGTGGGTTTTCAGTGGACCAAAGCGGTGGAAATCGCTAGGGGCTAAGTAGGGGCTGTAAGGTGGATGTTCCAGAACTTCCCACCTTAGTTGGAATGACACCGAAGTGGAATGTGAAGTGAAGTGTTTTGTGTTTAAAAATGGTGTTGGACCAGTTGACTCCAGTGCTGTGAAGACATGTTTGGTGAAAGAAGGTTCAAAACCTGCTGAAATTCATTGTCGCTTTCATGTTTGTTTGGAGAACAGACTGGTTTATCAGTGTTTGAATGGTGTCAACGAGAGGTCATGAATCCATAGAGGATGAGCCCCATGAAAGTAATAGAAAATTGTCATTACGAGTGAAGCCACACACAGTGTTGAACAGGTTGTTTTGGACGATCAGGCGAGTTGCTGTACACGAAGTCGAGATGACTACTGGCATAAGGAAAAGTTCTGTGGATTATGACTTATGAAGTAACCTGTTGATGGTGCTGAAACTGAATTTTGTCCCTCCAAAAAAAACAAAAACAAATGGTAAGAGTAGTGAAGTGTATCAGGTAGTTCTGTGGTGGCTAAAGAATCAGCCAAAATAATTTTATGCTGCTGGAACACAGAAGCTCTTAGCCTGATGGGAAAAATGTGTTACCGTGTTAGGTGAGACTATGTTGAAGAATTGTACAGGTAATTTCATCTCTCATAGTTGTCTAGCGATGACATCAGTCTGGTTACTTGCTGTACGACCCTCGTGTCTGTTCTTGTGTGAGTCAGGCTGTGCTGTTGATGTCTCACGAGTTTAACTGTGAATGTTAAAGACACATCACACTGCACACCTGTGCTTTCTGTCTCATTGTACCTTTTACATCAAGTCAAGTCAAGTACCTGTTTCCACACACAGTCTTGTGTAGACCTGTGGTCTAGCGGTGCCCTGCAGTCTTGTTCTCTCTCCTCTTTCACCTGGGGTGTATATAACCTCACTGTCTGGTACAGTCTGTCCTCTTGTACCCTGTAGTGTAGAGGTATCTCACAGTCTGGTATAGTCTTCTCTACCTTACTAGTTCAGTTTTGACATTCTCACACACATCTTCATAAGTAATCATGGAAGTTTAGTGGACCTGTTACTGTACATAAGTAATCATGGAAGTTTAGTGGACCTGTTACTGTACATAAGTAATCATGGAAGTTTAGTGGACCTGTTACTGTACATAAGTAATCATGAAAGTTTAGTGGACCTGTTACTGTACATAAGTAATCATGGAAGTTTAGTGGACCTGTTACTGTACATAAGTAATCATGAAAGTTTAGTGGACCTGTTACTGTACATAAGTAATCGTGAAAGTTTAGTGGACCTGTTACTGTACATAAGTAATCATGGAAGTTTAGTGGACCTGTTACTGTACATAAGTAATCATGGAAGTTTAGTGGACCTGTTACTGTACATAAGTAATCATGAAAGTTTAGTGGACCTGTTACTGTACATAAGTAATCATGGAAGTTTAGTGGACCTGTTACCTGTACATAAGTAATCATGAAAGTTTAGTGGACCTGTTACTGTACATAAGTAATCATGGAAGTTTAGTGGACCTGTTACTGTACATAAGTAATCATGAAAGTTTAGTGGACCTGTTACTGTACATAAGTAATCGTGAAAGTTTAGTGGACCTGTTACTGTACATAAGTAATCATGAAAGTTTAGTAGATAAATAGAGCGCTGCCCCTTCAACTTGGACCTGCCCTGATTCAGTATCTGGTTATGGAAGGACATTTCCCAGCAGCACTCAGGTCCGGATTGAGCTGTCATCAAATGGTTCTTGTGCTGAGATGAAGGGAACAGGTCACAGAACGTCTAAACGATGGCCTAGTTTATGTAAAACCGTATCATTTCACACGTTGGTTGTGGGATTATATAGATGTGTGTGTGCAGTGGTCTGTATGTTTGTAAGCTGATGTTTTGTGTAACGTATCTGATCCTCACTGGATGGTTGCTAGAATGTCTGGCATGCATGAGTTGCTCTTGTCGTTGTCAGCTCTACTACAGTGAGGGGGAGAATCTGTCGAGTCATGGGTCGTGTCTGTTGCACTGTGTTCCTTGAGTGTCAACATAAGTCACCTGCATGTTCCTTGAGTGTAAAGTCTTGTCTCCTGCAATGATCATTGAGTGTCAGATTACATCCCATGCATGTTCATTGAGTGTCAACTTATGTCACCTGCATGTTCCTTGAGTGTGAAGTCTTGTCTCCTGCAATGATCATTGAGTGTCAGATTACATCCCATGCATGTTCATTGAGTCAAATTATGTCACCTACTTGTTAATTGAGTGTCACATTATGTCCCCTGCATGTTCATTGAGTGTCACATTATGTCCCCTGCATGTTCATTGAGCGTCAAAGTATGTCCCCTGCATGTTCATTGAAAGTCAAATTATGACCCCTGCATGTTCATTAAGTGTCAGATTGTGTCCCCTGCCTGTTCATTAAGTGTCAGATTGTGTCCCCTGCCTGTTCATTAAGTGTCAGATTGTGTCCCCTGCCTGTTCATTGTCAGATGGTGTCCCCTGCTATTTCATTGAATATAAGATTGTCCCCAGCATGTTCATTGAGTGACAAATGATGTCCGCTGTACCGAAGTTCCCTGCATGCTGCCCCTCTCAATCTCGTTGTGTTGGAGGTGGTTGGCCAGTCTGAGCTGTGTTGGTGGTGGTTGGCCAGTCTGAGCTGTGTTGGAGGTGGCTGGCCAGTCTGAGCCGTGTTGGTGGTGGTTGGTCTGAGCTGTGTTGTTGGTGATAGCTGCTCCTGATTTTTGTGTCTATGGGATCTGACCAACCATAGCTGTTGCATAGACTATAAGACATCTGTCTGTCTTTCTATCTCATTGCCTCTTTCTATTTGTCTTTGCCATCTGTTAATGTCTCTGAATTTATAGGGAGGAAATACGAAAGTGGGGGGAATGACATTCTGAACATATGGTGAAGGGGTGAATGGGCCAAAAAAGGTTGAGAACCACTGTTGTATATCATTAGGTCTATGTAATATATCTCGTAAGTATGTCTATGTTGTATATCATTAGGTCTATGTAATAATCTTCAATGTCATTAAGTCTGTTGTATATCATTAGGTCTATATAATATATCTCCTATGCCAGGGGTGGGCAAACTTTTTGTGCGTAGGGCAACATTGACAAATGTAAAGCTACTGGGAGGGGGCGGGGCATATACATTATGTCCACAATGTTTACAGCAACCTATCACAATAAGTAATTATGAATTATTTATAGGTTATTAAACAGTATAAATAACTAATTATTGCAATTTTATTTTACTTATACACTTATACAATATATTTTAAAATATTGACACAAACTTTTACTAATTTTTTAACAAGATTTTACAATATTTTATTATAATAAATGTTTTGTATGATCTATCAATGGCTTTAATTTAGACATACCGACTACATTGTCACTACAATTGTTGATTTCTAATGAGATATATGTAACTGCTTGCACTTTTTGACAATATTCTTGAAACCTGGAGCAAGTTTACTTGTTGAAATTCACATGACAGCATGCAAGTTGTAGTCCTACAATAAAGACCTATTCTTAGATTTGTTGATCTTCAAGCAAGAAAATGCTTGCTCGCAAATGTATGTTGATCCAACTAATGATAAAAGTTTACAAAATAGAAAATTAGTAAGAAATTTTATCAAAAATGTTAAAACAATCATAACAGTACATGAAATTCTGTAAAATTCTACAAAATAACTTTAAAACGAAGTAAAAATGTTTGTTTCTAAACGCCCTTGAGGGCCGCATAATGTCAGTTGCCGGGCTGCATGTGGCCTGGGGGACCGTAGTTTGCCCACCCCTGTTCTATGCCTTTAAGTCTATGTTGTATATCAGTAGATCGTGTGTCCAACATCTTAGGGCTGTGTTGTGCATCATTAAGACTGTTGTATGTCACAAAGTCTATAATATTTTTCATTTGTGTGGGTGTGTGTATGAAGACTGCTTTATATGTAGGTGTTGGGGTCTCGAGGACAAGTATCACAAAGTTCTGCAACAGGAAATCTGCTCTGTTCTATGCTAGACTGTTCTATGCTAGACTCTGTTCTATGATAGACTCTATTCAGTGCTAGACTGTTCTATGCTAGACTGTTCTATGCTAGACTCTGTTCTATGCTAGACTCTGTTCTGTGCTAGACTCTGTTCTATGCTAGACTCTGTTCTATGCTAGACTCTGTTCTATGCTAGACTGTTCTGTGCTAGACTGTTCTATGCTAGACTGTTCTGTGCTAGACTCTGTTCTATGCTAGACTGTTCTATGCTAGACTATTCTATGCTAGACTGTTCTGTGCTAGACTCTGTTCTATGCTAGACTGTTCTGTGCTAGACTCTGTTCTGTGCTAGACTCTGTTCTATGCTAGACTGTTCTATGCTAGACTCTGTTCTATGTTATACTCTGTTCTATGCTAGACTGTTCTGTGCTAGACTCTGTTCTATGCTAGACTCTGTTCTATGCTAGACTGTTATGTGCTAGACTGTTCTATGCTAGACTGTTCTGTGCTAGACTCTGTTCTATGCTAGACTGTTCTATGCTAGACTGTTCTGTGCTAGACTGTTCTATGCTAGACTGTTCTGTGCTAGACTCTGTTCTATGCTAGACTCTGTTCTGTGCTAGACTCTGTTCTGTGCTAGACTCTGTTCTATGCTAGACTGTTCTGTGCTAGACTGTTCTGTGCTAGATTCTGTTCTATGCTAGACTGTTCTGTGCTAGACTGTTCTATGCTAGACTGTTCTGTGCTAGACTGTTCTATGCTAGACTGTTCTATGCTAGACTGTTCTGTGCTAGACTCTGTTCTATGCTAGACTGTTCTGTGCTAGACTCTGTTCTATGCTAAACTCTGTTCTATGCTAGACTGTTCTGTGCTAGACTATTCTGTGCTAGACTGTTCTGTGCTAGACTGTTCTGTGCTAGACTCTGTTCTATGCTAGACTGTTCTATGCTAGACTCTGTTCTATGCTAGACTCTGTTCTATGCTAGACTCTGTTCTATGCTAGACTGTTCTGTGCTAGACTCTGTTCTATGCTAGACTCTGTTCTATGCTAGACTCTGTTCTATGCTAGACTGTTCTGTGCTAGACTGTTCTATGCTAGACTGTTCTGTGCTAGACTCTGTTCTATGCTAGACTGTTCTGTGCTAGACTCTGTTCTATGCTAGACTGTTCTGTGCTAGACTCTGTTCTGAGCTAGACTCTGTTCTATGCTAGACTGTTCTATGCTAGACTGTTCTTTGCTAGACTGTTCTGTGCTAGACTCTGTTCTATGCTAGACTGTTCTGTGCTAGACTGTTCTATGCTAGACTGTTCTGTGCTAGACTGTTCTGTGCTAGACTCTGTTCTATGCTAGACTGTTCTATGCTAGACTGTTCTAGGCTAGACTCTGTTCTAAGCTAGACTCTGTTCTATGCTAGACTGTTCTGTGCTAGACTCTGTTCTATGCTAGACTCTGTTCTAGGCTAGACTCTGTTCTATGCTTGACTCTGTTCTATGCTAGACTCTGTTCTATGCTAGACTCTGTTCTATGCTAGACTTGCATTCCATGTTAGGTCTTCATGATTCTCTGTACAGCTGCTCACATGCTCTTGTCTTCCATTGATTCTTTTCACAACTAACATGAAACATGCGCTTGCCAGCTGTCACCCAAACTGTTCATTAGTCTCAGATTTGCATATCTGTATTGATTCCACTCCCGGGGTATGTCATTAGTGGAATGTGTGGATCGATAAACCTATTGTTATTGAAAGATGTAGTCTGTGATTGGAGTGGCTACATGAGATACATGCAGAGTGTTGTCAAGTAATGACATGAGAGATATTGTTTCCTTTTGTTAACACGTTCTCAATATTTGTGTCTGCTTATTGTTTCATTGCTTGTGTATAGTATTTCTGTGTCTCATTGTTTGTTTATAGTATATATATGTCTCATTGTTTGTGTATAATATTTCTATGTCTCATTGTTTGTGTATAATATTTCTATGTCTCATTGTTTGTGTATAATATTTCTATGTCTCATTGTTTGTGTATAGTATTTCTGTGTCTCATTGTTTGTTTATAGTATATATATGTCTCATTGTTTGTGTATAATATTTCTATGTCTCATTGTTTGTGTATAATATTTCTATGTCTCATTGTTTGTGTATAATATTTCTATGTCTCATTGTTTGTGTATAATATTTCTGTCTCATTGTTTGTGTATAATATTTCTATGTCTCATTGTTTGTGTATAATATTTCTATGTCTCATTGTTTGTGTATAGTATTTCTATGTCTCATTGTTTGTGTATAGTATATCTATATCTCATTGTTTGTGTATAGTATATCTATGTCTCATTGTTTGTGTATAGTATTTCTATGTCTCATTGTTTGTGTATAATATTTCTATGTCTCATTGTTTGTGTATAATATTTCTATGTCTCATTGTTTGTGTATAATATTTCTGTCTCATTGTTTGTGTATAATATTTCTATGTCTCATTGTTTGTGTATAATATTTCTATGTCTCATTGTTTGTGTATAGTATTTCTATGTCTCATTGTTTGTGTATAGTATATCTATATCTCATTGTTTGTGTATAGTATATCTATGTCTCATTGTTTGTGTATAGTATTTCTATGTCTCATTGTTTGTGTATAGTATATCTATATCTCATTGTTTGTGTATAGTATATCTATATCTCATTGTTTGTGTATAGTATATCTATATCTCATTGTTTGTGTATAGTATTTCTATGTCTCATTGTTTGTGTATAGTATTTCTATGTCTCATTGTTTGTGTATAGTATATCTATATCTCATTGTTTGTGTATAGTATATCTATATCTCATTGTTTGTATATAGTATATCTATATCTCATTGTTTGTGTATAGTATATCTATATCTCATTGTTTGTGTATAGTATTTCTATGTCTCATTGTTTGTGTATAGTATTTCTATGTCTCATTGTATCTGTATAGTATTTCTATGTCTCATTGTTTGTGTATAGTATTTCTATGTCTCATTGTTTGTGTATTGACAGCCAGTCAGGATTTCGGCCAAAATATTCTTGCCATACGGCACTAACAAACATGATAGAAAACTGGCATCAAGATATTAACAACAATACTCTATGTGGAGCGGTGTTTATAGACTTTAGGAAAGCATTCGATATGATAGATCATACTATTCTAATTAAAAAACTAGAAACAATGAAAGTAAGTTTTAATATAGCGACATTAATAAAATCATTCTTATTAGACAGAAAGCAAGTAGTATCACACAATAAAGTTTTATCTCAAGCCATTACCATTAATATTGGAGTACCTCAGGGGTCTATTCTTGGCCCTCTATTATTTGCCATTTATATAAATGATCTTCCATTAAATCTGTCGTCGTCCTGCGATCTATTTGCTGATGACTGCACAGTATATACAAACGCTGTTGATCGTAATGTGCTAGAATTATCCTTGCAACAGGAAATAAATAGTGTAGTAAACTGGAGTCATGCAAACCGCATGCAAATTAACATTACTAAAACAAAGTCTATGTTAATAGGAACCAGGCAAAGACTTCACACGCTAAACTCGCAGAGAACTCTTCAGCTGCACATTGGCAGCACGCCTGTAGAAAGTGTCACCGAGCACAAGACACTGGGTGTTATCATAGATCAAAATCTAACTTTTAACTCACATGTTCATGCTCTAGTTAAAACAAATAGCCAAAAAAGTATACCAACTTGCCAAAATTAAAAATTTCCTTGACGAAAACGCAAGAAAGATATTCTATACTTCTCATATACAAACACATATTGATTACTGCTCCACAGTCTGGGATGGATGCTCCAAATCAATAACAAAACGCCTATATTCACTCCAGAAAAGGGCAGTGCGTTTAATTAATGGTGAAAAGCTTACCGACAATGCTAACCTATATAAACGTCTCCGGTTACTGCCACTCCACAAGCGCCTGCTTTTTAATAAGACCAAACTAATTCACAAAATCCTATTTCAAAATGCTCCAAGCTACCTTTGGCCATTGTTTAAATATAACGCTAGACATAGCGAACGACTAAATATACTTCATGTCCCTAAACCTAGGATAGACTTATATAAAACAAGCTTAGCATACTCTGCCGCTCAGTTGTGGAACAATCTTCCACAAGAAATCAAAGACACCACCAATCATGATACATACATTCGCAACCTGTTTGAACACTACCTTAGTACAGACTACATGCCCCCATAACAAATAACACAAAAAAGACAATAATGGTAACTTATCTCAAACGACAACTAGCCAAAAAACATTCCCTTATGTATGGCACGTTACACCCTCCTTAGGTATTTATAATGCCCATGTTAAACACTGCCTCAGTGAGTCATTTGTTATTGATTATTTTTCATGCGTTTTAATGTTCTTTTGTTGTCAAAAGTTGCTTCATAAGTGATGTTGAATGAAAGAATGTATGAGAGGAAATAGAGAAGAAGGGCAGAATGTCAGACGGGCCTGCGTGCCCAATTCTTAACCCTTTGAAAATAAAGACTTATTATTATTATGTATAGTATTTCTATGTCTCATTGTTTGTGTATAGTATATCTATGTCTCATTGTTTGTGTATAGTATATCTATATCTCATTGTTTGTGTATAGTATTTCTATGCCTCATTGTTTGTGTATAGTATTTCTATGTCTCATTGTTTGTGTATAGTATTTTTATGTCTCATTGTTTGTGTATAGTATTTCTATGTCTCATTGTATGTGTATAGTATTTCTATGTCTCATTGTATGTGTATAGTATTTCTATGTCTCATTGTTTGTGTATAGTATTTCTATGTCTCATTGTATGTGTATAGTATTTCTATGTCTCATTGTATGTGTATAGTATTTCTATGTCTCATTGTATGTGTATAGTATTTCTATGTCTCATTGTTTGTGTATAGTATTTCTATGTCTCATTGTATGTGTATAGTATTTCTATGTCTCATTGTTTGTGTATAGTATTTCTATGCCTCATTGTTTGTGTATAGTATTTCTATGTCTTATTGTTTGTGTATAGTATTTCTATGTCTTATTGTTTGTGTATAGTATTTCTATGTCTCATTGTTTGTGTATAGTATATGTATGACTCATTGTTTGTGTGTAGTATTTCTATGTCTCATTGCTTGTGTATAGTATTTATGTGTCTCATTGTTTGTGTATAGTATTTCTATGTCTCATTGTTTGTGTATAGTATTTCTATGTCTCATTGTTTGTGTATAGTATATCTATATCTCATTGTTTGTGTATAGTATATCTATATCTCATTGTTTGTGTATATTATTTCTATGTCTCATTGTTTGTGTATAGTATTTCTATGTCTCATTGTATGTGTATAGTATTTCTATGTCTCATTGTTTGTGTATAGTATTTCTATGTCTCATTGTTTGTGTATAATATATCTATGTCTCATTGTTTGTGTGTAGTATTTCTATGTCTCATTGCTTGTGATAGTATTTATGTGTCTCATTGTTTGTGTATAGTATATCTATGTCTCATTGTATGTGTATAGTATTTCTATGTCTCTTTGTTTGTGTATAGTATTTCTATGTCTCATTGTTTGTGTATAGTATATCTATATCTCATTGTTTGTGTATAGTATTTCTATGTCTCATTGTTTGTGTATAGTATATCTATATCTCATTGTTTGTGTATAGTATTTCTATGTCTCATTGTTTGTGTATAGTATTTCTATGTCTCATTGTTTGTGTATAGTATATCTATGTCTCATTGTTTGTGTATAGTATATCTATATCTCATTGTTTGTGTATAGTATTTCTATGTCTCATTGTATGTGTATAGTATTTCTATGTCTCATTGTTTGTGTATAGTATTTCTATGCCTCATTGTTTGTGTATAGTATTTCTATGTCTTATTGTTTGTGTATAGTATTTCTATGTCTTATTGTTTGTGTATAGTATTTCTATGCCTCATCACTATATGTACTTACAACATTGTCTCTTTATTATTATTGTCAGTACATGTAGTAATCTGGTGTATTTTACCCTTTGTCTTATTTATATTACTTATTTGACCCATAATTTTCTGTGCATATATCATTACTATACTTTATCCCTACCTGTACACATATCATTTCTATACTTTATCCCTACCTGTACATATATCATTTCTATACTTTATCCCTACCTGTGCATATAGTATTTCTATACTTTATCCCTACCTGTGCATATAGTATTTCTATACTTTATCCCTACCTGTGCATATATCATTTCTATACTTTATCCCTACCTGTGCATATATCATTTCTATACTGTTTCCAAGGCACCAGGGCCGGGTTATATACTGGCCAAGACCTATTGACGCGTCCTCGTCGAGCGTCCTGGGCAACAGGTCCCTTCGGGGTCCTGGCTAAAGTCAGTAGGATCGCCGATTCCTCTGAAGTCGGAGAGTGTCTGCCTGTACGGCGAGGAACCACCAGTCTACACACCAATAAGCCAGACATGGGACAACGGATACTCACGCAAAACTCAGGTCCTGTATGACATCACACTGATGTTGGACAACAGGATGCCTTCATCCGACATACAGGACTTCGCGTTGGAGCTCAAGCCAACAAACACAAGCAAGCAAGCAAGCATTTCTATACTTTATCCCTACCTGTGCATATATCATTTCTATACTTTATCCCTACCTGTGCATATATCATTTCTATACTTTATCCCTACCTGTGCATATATCATTTCTATACTTTATCCCTACCTGTGCATATATCATTTCTATACTTTATCCCTACCTGTGCATATATCATTTCTATACTTTATCCCTACCTGTGCATATATCATTCCTGTACCTTATCCCCAGCCGGTCTCTCTGGCCGAGGGGTTACAACACTTTCTCCATAATCCCGTTTATCACGCAGAGTCTCGTAGCAGGGCGAGAGCTGGGAGCGGTTTGACCCCCGCTGGTGACTTGCGGGATAACTGAGCCGGCCGCTCAGAAAGCAATGGCAAACTACTGAGCGTAATCTTGCCAAGAAATCAACATACAGCTGAAAGATGCTGATGTTGACAGCGATGTCCTGTAAAGGATATGCAAAACATTTAACTTTATCCCCACCTGTGCATATATCATTTCTGTACTTTATCTCTACCTGTTCATATAGTATTTCTATACTTTATATCTACCTGTGCATATATCATTTCTATACTTTATCACTACCTGTGCATATATAATTTCTATACTTTATCCCTACCATTGCATATAGTATTTCTGTACTTTATGCCTACCTGTGCATATATTATTTCTATACTTTATCCCTACCTGTGCATATAGTATTTGTTTGCTTTGCAATTTGTCAGTGCAGTTATTGTATCTATACTTCATTGTTGTCAGTGCATATATTATTTGTATAGTTTATCATTTTCTGTGCATTTTTTCATGTATACTTTATCGTTGTCTGTATTTATATTATTTGTATACTTTATCTGTGTCTGTGCATATATTATTTGTATACTTTATCATTGTCTGTGCATATATTTTTTGTATACTTTATCAGTGTCTGTGCATATATTGCCTACTTTTATCATTGCCTGTGCTTAAATTGTTTGCTTGCTGTATCATTGTCTGTACAGATGTATGTTTGTACTTGACTGTTGTCAATGCATGTGGTATGTCTGCTGTGGCCTAGTTGATGACTAGAGTAGTTCTATGTTGTTTCTCCCACACGGGAGTGCGG
This sequence comes from Cepaea nemoralis, assembly GCA_014155875.1. Classification (NCBI taxonomy): domain Eukaryota; kingdom Metazoa; phylum Mollusca; class Gastropoda; order Stylommatophora; family Helicidae; genus Cepaea; species Cepaea nemoralis. Next base: position 75,786 of record JACEFZ010004082.1, read on the forward strand.
GGGAAGAACAGGCTGATAGGCTGGCAGGGAATGCACCTCTTGGTGGTAGATTACCTATGGACAAGGGGAGGTGGCCGTGCTCCTGTGGGACCAGGTGGAGAAGGTGGGAGAACAGATTGAGAACCCGTATGTGGAAAGGATGAGGTTGCGAGAGATTGGCAGGGGTTCTGGTAGAATCTCAAAACTGAGAGGGAAGACCAGGAGAACTTTCAATCAGATAGCGGCAGGGATGATTTGTAGTGTGATCCTTTGCTTGCTGTTGAATGAGGGGACGGAGAGTGTATGGGAATGTCCTGAGTGCGGTGATGTCAGTTTTAGCTCAACTCAACTCAACTCAACTCTCCCCAGTGTAAGATGTGGTGCAGCAGTTGTGCAGTCAGTGGCTGGATGTTGTTGTTTCTGATCTGCCCTTATGATATTGTATATGTTTAGTAAAACAACACTCGTCTGGTGTGAATGAATGTTGCTTGTGTCAAGTGATTCTCCTGCTTGTCTCGTTGATGTGTTGAACAGTGTCAGGCGAACCCACTCTGACTTCAGAGGTACTTGTAATTTATGTCCCTTAGTCAAGGACGAGAAGTCAACATTTTAGTACAACGGGTTTGACCCGCTACCTCAACATTAGCACAGCGGAAGCTTAAGAGCTGTAAAGAATCCGCTCTTACCCATTCGGCCGTGCCAAAAATGGTGATTTGTAGAATGGGCTGTCCTTGATCCATGTCTGGTGATGTCATGTCCCTCTCTCCACAGCACTCCGTCAACTCACAACCCACTGTACAACGGCCCGAATCCTGGCGGTGGCCGCAGTGACAGGACGTGTGGTCATGCAGGAGTGGGGCTGACAAAATCAGATGTCTCGCAGCTTCCAAGGCCTCCTACAGCCTCATCTTCACGCTCTTCTATTTCATCATCATCGCCATCCGCCTCGCAGCCTGCGACGTCATCGTCTGCCTCCTGTACATTCTGCTCTCATTCTGAGTTTCCTGTGCAACAGAGTACATGCCCCTTTCACGCTCAACAGACTCAAGGGTTTGTGTCTTTGTGTCTCAACATGTCTCAACTTTGTTGCTATGTTTGTCTCAACACATAACTTTATTGCTGTGTTTGTCTCAACTTATCACAACTGTGTTGTTGTGTTGCCTCAACACATAACTTTATTGCTGTGTTTGTCTCAACTTATCACAACTGTGTTGTTGTGTTTGTCTCAACACATAACTTTATTGTTGTGTTTGTCTCAACTTATCACAACTGTGTTGTTGTGTTTGTCTCAACATATAACTTTGTTGCTGTGTTTGTCTCATCATATCATAATTTTATTGCTGTGTTTGTCTCACACCTTAACTTTGTTGCTGTGTTTGTCTCAACGTATAACTTTGTTGCTGTGTTTGTCTCAACGTATAACTTTGTTGCTGTGTTTGTCTCAACGTATAACTTTGTTGCTGTGTTTGTCTCAACGTATAACTTTGTTGCTGTGTTTGTTTCAACATATAACTTTGTTGCTGTGTTTGTCTCAACATATAACTTTGTTGCTGTGTTTGTCTCATCATATCATAATTTTATTGCTGTGTTTGTCTCACACCTTAACTTTGTTGCTGTGTTTGTCTCAACGTATAACTTTGTTGCTGTGTTTGTCTCATCATATCATAATTTTATTGCTGTGTTTTTCTCAACATATCATAACTTTGTTGCTGTCTTTATCTCAACATATAACTTTGTTACTGTGTTTGTCTCAACATATAACTTTGTTGCTGTGTTTGTTTCAGCATATCATAACTTTATTGCTGTGTTTGTCTCAACATATAATAACTTTATTGCTGTGGTTATCTCAACATATCATAACTTTATTGCTGTGTTTGTCTCAACATATCATAACTTTATTGCTGTGTTTGTCTCAACATATCATAACTTTATTGCTGTGTTTGTCTCAACATATAACTTTATTGCTGTGTTTGTCTCAACATATCATAACTTTATTGCTGTGTTTGTCTCAACATATCATAACTTTATTGCTGTGTTTGTCTCAACATATAACTTTATTGCTGTGTGTGTCTCAACATATCATAACTTTATTGCTGTGTTTGTCTCAACATATCATAACTTTATTGCTGTGTTTGTCTCAACATAACTTTATTGCTGTGTTTGTCTCAACATATCATAACTTTATTGCTGTGTTTGTCTCAACATATAACTTTGTTGTTGTGTTTGTCTCAACACATAGTTTTGTTGCTGTGTTTGTCTCAACATATCATAACTTTATTGCTGTGTTTGAGCTGTTGTGAGTGTGGTGTTGATGTGTGTGCCATCTTTGTTAGATTATAGCTGCTTGTGTTGTTGGACTGATTCTCTGAACTGTGTCACTTGTACGCTTCTGTGTATGTGTTCCGTCCATGGTGGTCAGCTGAGGGGGTCTGTGTGTATGCTCAGTCCATGGTGGTCAGCTGAGAGTGTCTTTGTATATGTTCAGTCCGTGGGGTCAGCTGAGAGTGTCTGTGTATGTGTTCAGTCCGTGGGGTCAGCTGAGAGTGTCTGTGTATGTGTTCAGTCCGTGGGGTCAGCTGAGAGTGTCTGTGTATGTGTTCAGTCCGTGGGGTCAGCTGAGAGTGTCTTTGTATGTGTTCAGTCCGTGGGGTCAGCTGAGAGTGTCTGTGTATGTGTTCAGTCCGTGGGGTCAGCTGAGGGGGTCTGTGTGTATGCTCAGTCCATGGCGGTCAGCTGAGAGGTTTTGTGTGCCTCTCTGTGTGTTCTGGTTGAGATTGACCTTGCACGGTTGCATCTATTGTCTTGTCTGCTTGTAGCTGAGCTGAATTTGACTCTGTGTGCTTTGTATGTGTTCTTGTGATGCGTTGACTGTTGTATTCCATTAGCCAGGTTATATTGGAGGATTGTAGACTGTAGAAGTCACTCTAGTCTTCTAATGGTCAAGTTATGTTGGAGGATTGTTGAGTGTAGAAGTCACTCTAGTCTTCTAATGGTCAAGTTATGTTGGAGGATTGTTGAGTGTAGAAGTCACTCTAGTCTTCTAATGGTCGTTATGTTGGAGGATTGTTGAGTGTAGAAGTCACTCTAGTCTTCTAATGGTCAAGTTATGTTGGAGGATTGTTGAGTGTAGAAGTCACTGTAGTCTTCTAATGGTCAAGTTATGTTGGAGGATTGTTGAGTGTAGAAGTCACTCTAGTCTTCTAATGGTCAAGTTATGTTGGAGGATTGTTGAGTGTAGAAGTCACTCTAGTCTTCTAATGGTCAAGTTATGTTGGAGGATTGTTGAGTGTAGAAGTCACTCTAGTCTTCTAATGGTCAAGTTATGTTGGAGGATTGTTGAGTGTAGAAGTCAGTCTAGTCTTCTAATGGCCAAGTTATGTTGGAGGATTGTTGAGTGTAGAAGTCACTCTAGTCTTCAAATGGTCAAGTTATGTTGGAGGTTTGTTGAGAAAACACCACCACACTTGAAGCTCAGAAAATATTTCTCCACAATGTCTGACGGTCGTCCAGTAAGTATCTGAATTTTGTTAGGATAACTAAGAGACAAACATGATTAAGTTTAGTAACTACTCCAGAGTGAGCAGCATACATCCGACACCTGGTGGTGGGGTGGTGGGTGGTGGGTGGTGGGGTGGGGGGTGGTGGTGGGGTGGGGGGTGGTGGTGGTGGGGTGGGCAAGTATCAGTGGTTGCCCTGCTCTTTGTTTTTCAAAATGATGTCTGACCAGCTGACTCCAGTGATGACATTATTGGTGACAAAAGGTTCAAAACCTGCTGAAATACATCGTCGACTGTCGTGTGTTTGGAGAACAGACTGTAGCATGTTCATCAGTGTTCGATTGGGTAACCGTTTTTTTTCGTGAAGGCCATGAATCTATTTAGGATGAGTCCCGTAAAGGTGATCGAAAAGTGTCATTACAAGCGAAGCCACACAGTGTCGAACAGGTTGTTTTAGATGGTCGGTGAGTTCATGTGGGGTCACGATGGCTACTGGCATAAGGAAAAGTTCTGTGGATGTTATCATCAGGGATTACCTCAATTTTCATAGTTTAATCTCGGTGGGTGCGGAAACAACAGAATTGTGACCAAAAAGTGGCAAGAGTTGCGAAGTGCGCCAGGGAGTTCTGTAATGGCTCATGGACCAGCCGAAAGAATTGTATGCTGCTGGAATACAGAAGCTCATAGCCCGATGGGGAAAAAATGTGTTGTAGTGGCAAGTAACTATACTGAAAAATATACAATTCATCGCTTATAGCTATCTAGAGATGACATCCGTATGGATACTTCCTAGATGACATCCATAGAGATACTTGCTGGATGATCATGTCTGCAAATCTCACACAGTATAACTGGTAATGTCCTGCTCATATCCTGTTTGTTGTTCCACTTCTTTGGCCTGACACCAGCATACAGTAGGGCAAACATAGCTTCCCTGTGCCAGCTCATGTGTGCTGATCCTGGTGAATAATGGCCTCGGCTGCTGCTTCACGCCTGACCTGGTGGCTGTGCCCGGTGGCTGTGCCAGGGCCTAGACTGCAGTCAGTCATGCAGCTCCATCTGTACACTTCCTGAAGCCTTGACCCTGTGAAATAAACATCCATTGTTCTTATCAACTGGTTCTATAAAACCACATCTCCAAGGCTACCTGTGATTTTGTCGCCTGTTTGCTAATTGTCCAGGATTCACAGCTGTATGTTAAAACTGGCTCTATGTAATATGCTAGAACTCTTTTTCTAACGTTCAAGGACAATGCACAAAACATTCTTAATTTGATAGAATACAGTTTTTACTTGTCCTATTCCGTTCTTTATCTCAGTGATACATCTTCCATCTGATGTTGTGCATGTGCCTAGACATTTGAATTTCTGCACTTACCCCAAAATAATAATATTATTTACTTTCATTGAACATTTCGACACAATCTGTCTCTTTGATATCACCATGACTTTGACATTAGCACATGGGATCCCAATGATACGTTGTTTGTTTAACCTTGAATATCTTGTGTTGACTTGTTTTAGCTGGGGTCAATTGAGATTGTTGTTTTGTCTTTGCAGTGCAAACTCTCTGGAAAAAAATCAGGAGTTGGAATTTGAGAGAAACAAGGAAAGATTTGTGTTTTTAAAGGTAAGTTTTCTGTGAGAGGAATCAACATTGGGGGACATAACATCGAACGAACGAACGAACGATCTTTATTTTCAAAGGGTTAAGAATTGGGCACTCAGGCCCGTCTGACATTCTGCCCTTCTTCTCTATTTCCTCTCATACATTCTTTCATTCAACATCACTTATGAAGCAAATCTTTGACAACAAAAGAACAATAAGCATTAAAACGCATGAAAAATAATCAATAATACATGACTCATTGAGGCAATGTTTAACATGGGCATTATAAATACCCAAGGAAGGCGTAACATGTCATACATATGGGAATGTTTTTTTGGCTAGTTGTCGTTCAAGATAATTTACCATTATTATTGTCTTTGTTGCTGTGCTTTTTTTTAAGGGGGCATGTAGTCTGTCCTGAGGTAGTGTTCAAACAGGTTGCGACTGTATGTATAATGATTGGTGATGTCTTTGATTTCTTGTGGAAGATTGTTCCACAACTGAGTGGCAGAATATGCTAAGCTAAAGCATTAGATACGCGGATGATACAGTATTGATTGCAGACTATGAGCAGGATCTGCAACATTTAGTACATGCAGCTGTTGCACATAGTCAACAACTTGGGTTATTATTAAATTTGTAAGATAACACGGATTATGGTAGTCACTAGGAAGAAGGAACTACCACAATGTAATATACAAGTGCCGGTCTCCGTGGCTAATGGCATGCGGACACGATTCATGAGCTTGCTTACCTGTGTTCAAAACACAGCTGTCACCGATTTGGCAGCAGACCATGTCGTGCAGGGGTTTTAACATGTTGGTATGGGAGCCGGTCGTTCAGAAAGCAGTTGCAAACTACTGAACGTAAACTTGCCATGATATCAACAACAGCAGTAAAATGCTGGTGTTGACAGCGATGTCCTGTAAATAGGATATGAAAAAAAATATAAACAAATGGGAATATTCTTCAACAAGTGAATCGGTACAACTATCTTGGAACAGTCATAACATCTGATGGGAGATGCCTTGAAGAGATTAGAACAAGAATCACCATGGCAAAGTTAGCCTTTTGGAAGATGGAAAACATGAGAAGTCATTTTACTTTTTTTAGCGTTTACTCATTTTGAACTCAAGCGCTGTCCATACTATTTCTAGTCATGCTGGACCGAATTTTGCACATGGATTAGCTTTCCATATTAACAGTGTCCCTCGACATCAGGCGAACCCACTCCGACTTCAGAGGTACTTGTAATTTACATCCCCAAGTCAAGGACGATGAGGTCAACATTTTATTTTTGAAACAAAAAAGTAGTGTTGCTACATAGAACCTCTACTTTTGTATGGATGTGAAGCATGGACAATGAGCAGACAAGCAGAAAAACATCTGATGGCTATAGAAATGTGGTTTCTGAGGAGAATGCAAAGAATACCATGGACAGACAGAAAAGCCAATGAACAAGTCCTTCAAGAAACAAATGAAGATCGTAAACTGATTAGAGACATTAGACGTAGACAGTCACAATTTTTTGGGCATGTTATGAAAAGAAATGAATTGGAGAACTTGGTGACAACTGGCAAGATCGAGGGGAACAGAGGGGGAAGGCAAAGAAGTAAATACCTGGATGGCTCGGCCTTGTTGTATGGTCAAGATGAGAACACTGAGCTGATCCACGACTCTGGTGATGGAGTGAGATGGCGAAACGTGACCGCCCACACTTGTTGACATGGCACATGATGATGATGACATTGATCACACATCTAAGGTCTAATGATATGTTAGTATTACATTGATCACACATCTAAAGTTGAGTGATATGCTATAATGTTTAAAAAAAGAAACACAATATTATTGCAGTTTCAATTGCAAACGTGTACCAACATTTTATTGATGATGCTGATTCACCCATTGCTGGTGGTTCTGGCGATACCAGTCTATAAGAACAGGACCTTTGTAGGGTCTTCTAGCCCACAGACCAGCGTTGTGCGGCCGGTTCCTGACTGTTTGATCTGAAATTCTACGAGCTCCTGGCATTGACTGGACTGTGGAGGACTCAGATGCAAATCGATTCCTAAGGTGATGCAGGCGTATGAAGCGGTTTTCAGCTGCAGTTGTGATTCTAGGTCTCCCACTGCACGGCCGGTCTGCCACTGAGCCACTTTCTTGAAATCGCCCCCAAAGGTGACCTAATGGTGCTTCTAACCAGCATTAAATTCTCTGGCTACTACACTAAATTCTCTGGCTGCTACACTTTGTGACTGTCCAGCCTATAAACGTCCAATGATAATGAGTGGTTGTTCTGTAGTGAGATAAGCTATACTTGCGCATTGAATTTTCAGCTGAATTTATTCAAGGAGCGTCAATCTTTCATAGGCATTCAATAATATGGTCAGAGGGTTTTGTGTTCAGTAAGTTTCACGGGTTATTGTCAAAAATGTTGTTTTGACCTTGACCTCTTTCATGACCTCACGAATCATGAGGTGAGTACAATTCAGGTAACCACGAGAAGTTAATGACCAGATGGACACAGTCGATAGGTTGATTGATCCCCAATCAGCGAATATCTTTTATAAAAGTAACACCAAAACTGTTGCATTTCTTTTTTTGAACAGTATAGTATTACATTGATCACACATCTAAGGTTGAGTGATATGCTAGTATTACATTGATCACACATGTAAGATTGAGTGAGACGCTAATATTACACTGGACAGTAATTTGAGATTGAGTGAAACGTAATAATAATATGCCATTTGTCTCGTTCACCAGTGGGGTTCCCAGGCATTGCACAACATGTTGATAGTTCCGCCAGGGTCCGGCATCGTCCATCAAGTCAACCTGGAGTACCTGGCCAGGGTGGTGTTCAGCGATGGTGGTGTTCTCTACCCAGACAGCCTGGTGGGCACAGACTCACACACCACCATGATCAATGGGCTGGGGGTGTTGGGCTGGGGTAAGTCAACTGACTTATTCTATGGGCTGGGGTATGTGAACCTACTTGGTCTATGGGCTGGGGGTGTAGGGCTGAGGTAAGTCAACCTACTTGATCTATAGGCTGGGGTAAGTCAACCTACTTGTTCTATAGGCTGGGGTAAGTCAACCTACTTGTTCTATAGGCTGGGGTAAGTCAACCTACTTGATCTATGGGCTGGGGGTGTTGGGCTGGGGTAAGTCTTAGTACTTGATCAATGGGCTAGGGGTGTTGGGCTTGGGTAAGTCAACCTACTTGATCAATGGGCTGGGGGTGTTGGGCTGGGGTAAGTCTTAGTACTTGATCAATGGGCTAGGGGTGTTGGGCTGGGGTAAGTCTTAGTACTTGATCAATGGGCTAGGGGTGTTGGGCTGGGGTAAGTCAACCTACTTGATCAATGGGCTAGGGGTGTTGGGCTGGGTTAAGTCTTAGTACTTGATCAATGGGCTAGGGGTGTTGGGCTGGGGTAAGTCTTAGTACTTGATCAATGGGCTAGGGGTGATGGGGTGGGGTAAGTCTTCATACTTGATCAATGGGCTAGGGGTGTTGGGCTGGGGTAAGTCTTAGTACTTGATCAATGGGCTAGGGGTGTTGGGCTGGGGTAAGTCTTAGTACTTGATCAATGGGCTAGGGGTGTTGGGCTGGGGTAAGTCAACCTACTTGATCAATGGGCTAGGGGTGTTGGGCTGGGGTAAGTCAACCTACTTGATCAATGGGCTGGGGTGTTGAGCTGGGGTAAGTCTTAGTACTTGATCAATGGGCTAGGGGTGTTGGGCTGGGGTAAGTCAACCTACTTGATCAATGGGCTAGGGGTGTTGGGCTGGGGTAAGTCTTAGTACTTGATCAATGGGCTGGGGGTGTTGGGCTGGGGTAAGTCTTAGTACTTGATCAATGGGCTGGGGTAAGTCTTCATACTAGATCAATGGGCTAGGGGTGTTGGGCTGGGGTAAGTCTTAGTACTTGATCAATGGGCTAGGGGTGTTGGGCTGGGGTAAGTCTTAGTACTTGATCAATGTGCTAGGGGTGTTGGGCTGGGGTAAGTCTTAGTACTTGATCAATGGGCTAGGGGTGTTGGGCTGGGGTAAGTCTTAGTACTTGATCAATGGGCTAGGGGTGTTGGGCTGGGGTAAGTCTTAGTACTTGATCAATGGGCTAGGGTTGTTGGGCTGGGGTAAGTCTTAGTACTTGATTAATGGGCTAGGGGTGTTGGGCTGGGGTAAGACTTAGTACTTGATCAATGGGCTAGGGGTGTTGGGCTGGGGTAAGTCTTAGTACTTGATCAATGTGCTAGGGGTGTTGGGCTGGGGTAAGTCTTAGTACTTGATCAATGGGCTAGGGGTGTTGGGCTGGGGTAAGTCAACCTACTTGATCAATGGGCTAGGGGTGTTGGGCTGGGGTAAGTCAACCTACTTGATCAATGGGCTAGGGGTGTTGGGCTGGGGTAAATCAACCTACTTGATCAATGGGCTGGGGGTGTTGGGCTGGGGTAAGTCTTCATACTTGATCAATGGACTAGAGGTGTTGGGCTGGGTTAACCCTTTACAGGGCATAACGGCCATTAACGGCCGATCGCTTAAACGAGTGTAGCGGCTGATTCCGGCCGATACTATTATGCATTGTAAAAACGCGATCTCTCGGCTTTCCGACACTTCCGACGGCTACTTTCACTTTCGCCGACAGCTTGACAATGTGGCCGCCATTTGTAAACGCGTTACAATGAATTTGAACAGACTTTTACGGACTTTTTTTGGATAGTTTTCGGGATTTTTACGCTGTTTTTCAAAATGGATTTTGGCGATTCTTCAAGTGATAGCCGAGATTTCGCTAGGTTCAATTTAAATGACATTAAAGGGCATGAAGTTGACTATTAATCGGCGCTAGATATCAGTGCAAAGCGTTACTTTGCATAAGCAGTCGTGAGTCGGACTTTAAAGAAAGTGATTATGATTCTGAAAATCTGTTTGTAAATTGCCGTATAGATGACGGAAAATCACAAACAACATGCCGTATTTCGTAAATATTTGTGTTCATATATGGATTACCGGCAACAATCACGTGAGTAACATATTCTGCATGCTTTTCCCTTCCTTGTGTTGTTTATTTAACTAAAATCGGTTGACTAACACCTTATTTGTGATGTTTTTACTAACGCGACCCGAAATTTTACAGAACCTGAAAAAATCTTGCCCGTTCAGGGCTACAAAACGGACAAGCGTCTGCCCTGTAAAGGGTTAAGTCAACCTACTTGATTAATGGGCTGGGAGTGTTGGGCTGGGGTAAGTCTTAGTACTCGATTAATGGGCTGGGGTTAGTCTTAGTACTCGTTTAATGGGCTGGAAGTGTTGGTCTGATATATTTGGGGGGATATAGAATGGCACTGTATCCTGTTTGTATTGCAAGTGTAGGAGTTATAGAAGAGTATCTTGTTTGTATTGCAGGTGTGGAAGTTAAAGAAGAGTATCTTGTTTGTATTGCAGGTGTGGGAGGTATAGAAGCGGAGGCAGTGATGCTGGGACAAGCCATGTGTATGGTCCTGCCTGAGGTTGTTGGCTACAAGATCACAGGGACACCTCCATCCACTGGTCACCTCCACCGACGTGGTCCTCACCATCACCAAGGTTAGCTCTCTGTTTATTGTAGACGTGAGGTTGTCATAGAGTTGTTTATGTGTGTGTGTGTGTGTGAGAGAGAGAGAGAGAGAGAGAGAGAGAGAGAGAGAGAGAGAGAGAGAGAGAGAGAGAGAGAGAGAGAGAGAGAGAAGTGTGGTTGTCCACCTAGTACATTCAGAATCAACTAATTCAAGGCAGTCCAGATGTTGTGGGCCTGGTCTGAGGAGATATCAACTTGGTACCAGCTGGCAGACTTGATGGGCAAACAACCGCAGGAAGTCAGAGATCTGTGTCTTGTTGTTCTCCAGTGGCCTGGTCTGGAGCAGTCCTTGGTGACCATGAAGCCATCCTCTTTGTTATCTTATATTTTACGCCGTTGATTTTGCCTATTTTATCATTTCTCACCCAGCTATTTAATCAGGTCTAAGTCAGATATGATTGAGCTACTGTATGACAGTAGACGGTACTACCTGTGTAGGATATCTGTGTAGACTGATCACCATAATGATGGGAAGTAGATTTCTACGCTCCACTTTTGGCAGCCGTGCTGGGATGGTGAAGCTGGTGGAGTAAAGATTGTGATTGATTGATTGATTGATTGATTTAGGAACTAACATCACAGCACTCGGGGCATTCCCATAAGCGCTGCATCCCCATCCTCAGCAGCCAGCGAAGAGTTCCAACCCCAATAGTACCAGTAGGAATCTGATTATATGTCCGTCTCGTCTTTCCTCTGAGCGCCGAGCATCGGACAGATTCCCTCATCACTCCTCCCTGTCTCATTCTTGCCAGACCATGGTGATCCATTTGCTCCTCTGAGGTGTACACATGCTTCCACAAGGCCGCAACCACATCTGCTTTGTCATGCATCAATACTCCACCAAGTTCTGCAGAGCCAGTCAATCTGTCCGCCTGTTCATTCCCCAGCACACCGCCATGCCCCGGAGAAAAGATCCAGACGATGTTTGCCACCCGTGACTCCGAAGCGAAGCAAGCCACTCTGCCCGAAGCTTGCCTGTCCTCACCTACCTCAGCATGCTTTCTGAGTCAGTTACAATCACGGTGTGCGTATGTATCGTATTCTCCATCCGGCTGACTGCCTCCACCTCCATTCTTAAGCTAGATGTTGTGGTATCATATGCCAGGCTCTCCTGCACCAAACATCGACCATTACTGCACCAAACATTGACCATTAGCTTTTGCTAAGAACCCCCAGGAATTTCTACCTCTCAACACCGATCCATCTGTGTAGATAATCACTTCACCCGAGCGAGCATTATCCTGAATTAGTTGCTGGATTTCCACTTCTGTGACCCCTGCTGGCCACTCTCTGCACTCCCGGCCCAGATGTGATTGTGTGTAGGATGTCTGTGATTTACTCCTCTGGTCTCACTAACCTGTGTGAATATCTCCATGACAGCACCTGCGCCAGGTTGGTGTCGTCGGCAAGTTTGTGGAGTTTTTCGGACCAGGTGTAGCCGCACTGTCCATCGCTGACCGGGCAACCATTTCCAACATGTGCCCAGAGTATGGGGCCACAACTGGCTTCTTCCCTGTCGATGACAAGTCCATCGAGTACCTCCGGCAGACAGGTGAGCTGTTGTCTGTCTTCTCTCTCTTACAGCTGAACTCACACAGGTGAGCTGTTGTCTTCTCTCTCTTACAGCTGAACTCACACAGGTGAGCTGTTGTCTTCTCTCTCTTACAGCTGAACTCACACAGGTGAGCTGTTGTCTGTCTTATCTCTCTTACAGCTGAACTCACACAGGTGAGCTGTTGTGTCTTCTCTCTTACAGCTGAACTCACACAGGTGAGGTGTTTTTTGTCATCTCTCTAATCAGACTGAACTCAACTTTAACACTCACAAGTGACACCTACACATGGCATCCATGACCTAACAACATCACTGACACCCACACATGGCATCCATGACCTAACAGCATCACTGACACCCACACATGGTATCCATGACCTAACAACATCACTGACACCCACACATGGCATCCACGACCTAACAACATCACTGACAGTAAGGGAGGTAGCAACTCTGAAGAGATGATTGTTATTGATTGTCAGAGTCTAGAATACGACAGTGATGCAGTGACATCGTTACGCCCGCCAGGCGACTTAGTTCCCAGCAGGGATGCAGTAACTTCGTTACGCCGCCAGGCGAGTAGTAGTTCCCTGCCTGCAAGATTGCTGGCTGACGAGCGACCAGCGGTCAGGCAAGGACGACGCAAGACGCACGCATGCCTCGTGAAGCCACCTCAGGTGGGAGGCAAGTTGCGAACTAGCGGCAGACAGCTCTGGGACTTCGACTCGGACGGACGCATGATGAGAGAAAGGCGTTGTGTGGTTTCTGTGCCTGAAAGTCGAGTGTCTGGACATCTTGAGAGTTAGACTTGTGAGCTGTATTGTGGATGTAAGTGTATTGAAGTATCAAGTATATATTGTTGTGATCATCGTACTGTATATGATCTGTAAATAAATCCATTGAACGGTGTGTCGTTGAGTCTTACGTCAAATCACGTTGTACTTGTACTGTCTCACATGTGTTAGGTTAGCGAGCCAAGTTTAAGACCCTGACATGTGTGGACGTGGTGGCATTCGTCCGGCTTTGAAATGAACGTGTTTATGTGATTAACGATTTAAAACTAGAGTTTGTGAACTTAGAATTTTTGTCAAACTTTATAGTACATGTAAATGTGATCGTGGAAGGCTCATTTTGATAAATTACTACATTATTTAAACATGGAGACTATTTGTAAACGTACAGTGCATACATATTGTTTGATCTTGTAAGCGTGTAAAACATTTGTGATTTGTGAAACTTGTCACCGTTTTGACCTTGTCGACAGTGTGATCTTGTCGCCATTGTGACCTTGTCGCCATCTTGTAAACTTGATGTCTATGTCCTTACTGAATGTCATCTTGATGTAAGTGATGTGTCATCAATGTTGTAGAGTGTTGAGATATATGTAGATTGTCTTTGTGAATTGAGTTGTGGAACGCAAAAAGTTTTTGGGAAGAAAGTGACTTGTGTTTGGAAAAAAAATTGTTGACTGACAAACTTACGACATACAATTACACTCAACGCCATACAAACCTAATCAACACTTAGTGACAAGCAGGCACACACCAACAAATAGACGCTAATTTATTTCCTCCAAAAACAAAGCAGGTTTTCTGTACCATCCGAAACCCTTGCGCGTAGAGGTCATTTGTGTTTTCGAAGTAACGACCCTACAGTTCCTAGCCCGATTTCCAACCGTTCTTCACCGCATCCAGGGCACTTGAGTATATTTTTCTTTTCATATACTTTAAGGATGCAATTTTAGGCACGTATTGTCAATAGAAGTCAATTGTAAATTGTTCATTACTAACCACTTATAACATATTTTGTGTGGCTGGTATTTCATTGACATTTTCCATCATGTCTTCATTGAATGATTTCATCGATATGGGGTTAAAATTACAGTTGACAGGTGATGAATTGACGAAGTGGAGTGAGAAGAAATACTCTGAATACCTACTAGTACAGGAGAAAGCTAATGAACGCGATGAAAGAGCGGCTGAAAGAGCATTAAAGCAGGCAGAGATGGCTGCCAAGCAAGTAGAGGCAGAAACAGCTTTAAAGCAGTCAGAAGCTGCAGCAAAACAGACAGAATTAGAACTGGCTGCAAAGACAAAGCAAGCCGAATTAGAAACAGAATTAAAGAAGGCAGAAATAGCAGCTCAGAGTAAGAGAGAAGAACTGGAGTTACAGTTAAAGATGAAACAACTTGATACTGAGACTGCCATTAACAAAGAGTCTAAGAAATCTGAGAGACTGGAGAAAGAAAACCAGTACAAGAAATATCAAGGTATTGTACGTAATTATACCTCGGGAGACTGCATCGCAGCCTTTACCCAAAATTTTGAGACGTTAATGGAACATTACCAGGTTCCACTGTCTGAATGGAATATCGTTTATATGAGGAGTTTATCAGGGGAACCTCTTAAAGTCATTGAAACCATCCCCAAAGACCTCAGAAAAGATTACCATTATCTGAAATCTAAGATTATGGCACATTTTATGTTAGATGAGGCAGGTTACAGAGAACAATTCAGCAAGTTGAGCCCAAAACCGACTCAAACGTTCTCTGATTACCTCTGCTTAGTCCGAGATATATTTACCAAATGGACTTCAGCAGCTAAAATTAACAAAAATTATCAAAGATTAGAAGATCTGATCATTAGAGATAAAATCATTTCATCCATTCCATCAGCATTTTCAAAATTTTTGCAAGAGAATGAATGCACTAGTGTAGATGAGATTGAGAGACGTGGTTCGGCGTATTACACAGCCAACAAACATTGTTTTGCCAGTGAAGCTACTGACTTAAATTTTGTAGCAGCGGCTAACTATGACAAACCCTATAGTAGGCAGAAACCTCATAGGCCTACATCTGAGAAGTTTAATCACTGTAATTATTGTAAATTTTCACATCATCAGGGTGAGATGTGCGATAAGAACCCAGGATATCATACTTACTTACAAAATATGGTAAACAGACAAGATAAGGAGCGTAGATCCTTCAGAAATTTGCGTAAATGTTTCCTCTGTAAGGCGTACGGACACCATCGGAAAGATTGTAAAGGTAGGCAAATGACCGACAAAGCAAATGCCGCCTTGTTTGACAGTTCATCGTCAGATGAAGAACAACCAGAGAAACATCCTGTGAACTCAGCACAGGCTTTTGACATGTTTAGCGCAAATAAATGTACTGTTTGTAACACCTTTTATGAAGATGGTATTTTAACATGCGGTCACGCCATCCCTATTGCCAATGAAGAAGCTAATTTGGTAGTAGATTCTAAAGGCAGGATAAACGTCCATCACGGATATGTGAATGGCAAGTCTGCTACAGTCCTTCGGGACATGGGCAGCTCACTTATTGGTCTGAAGAGAACGTTCATAATGCCTACAGACTATACAGGCAGGCACGTAACATGCAGAACATTCTCAGGCAATATTGAGAAATACCCACTAGCATGGGCATATATTGAAACACCTTTCCTCACTGGGAAAGTAAAGTGCGCTGCATTAACAAACCCAGTGTGTGATGTAATAATTGGAAATTTACCAGAGGTGAATGATAAACCTCATGACATAACATCTCTTTGTATTGATGATAGCATAACATCACCATCAAATGTCATCATTGATAATGTCACACCACCTAATGAATGTATGGTAGCTAATGTAACACTAACATCTCATGACATCATTGATAACATTATTCCATCACCATCTGATATCATTGAATGTGTGAACGCAGTAACTAGATCTACTGCTAGAGTGCAAGATGACAGTAATCAAACTGAGGCTATACAAATGCTTAGCCCAGTATCACTACCTACTAACACCATGAAGGAAACGTTTGTAACAGCTCAAAAGGCTGACCCTTCATTGGTAAAATATTTTAATCTGATCGGCCAAAAGCCAAAGGTAACAAAGAATGCAAAATGGCATTTTGCTGTGAAAAATGATATCCTCACCAGGTATTATACCAGAGGTGACAATACAACAGAGCAAACTGTGTTGCCAACTAATTATCGCAAGCAAGCCTTACATCTTGCCCACGATATACCTCTTGCAGGGCATATGGCATACGCTAAGACCAGATCAAGATTATTGACACAGTTTCATTGGCCCAAATTTTGCAATGACATTAAACAATATTGCAGAAGTTGTGACATCTGCCAAAAACTGGTAAAAAAATGTAAACACCCACAGGCAAAGTTACAAGTTACTGACTTAGCCAGTCGACCTTTTGAAAAACTATCTGTCGACATAGTGGGCCCTCTCAATCATACAACAACTAGAGGGAATAAATATATTCTAACTGTCATTGATCAATGTAGCCGCTGGCCGGAAGCTATTCCGCTAAAGAACATAACTGCCAATGATATAATGGAAGTATTCTTCCATATATTTTCTCGGATAGGATTTCCAGACACTATCCAATCAGATAGGGGCACTCAGTTTATCGCCGCATCTACCCAAGCTTTCACCAAAATGTTGGGAGTGAAGCAATGTTTCAATTCCCCGTACCATCCTCACTCTAGTGGAGTAATAGAAAAATTTAACGGGGATTTAAAGCACATGCTTGCAAAAGTAACGCAAGAACACCCCAATAACTGGGATGTATATCTACCAGCTATTCTTTTTGCTTATCGCGAGGTACCACATTCTAGTACCGGTTTCTCTCCTTTTGAACTTATCTATGGTGCCAAACCACGTGGCCCATTGACTATTTATCACCAAATGTTAACTGACTCTACTCCAGTACTTAAACCCATATCATCATACGTATATGTTACATCATTGCGTGAAAGAATCATCAAATCTGGTATTATTGCAAAGAATGCGCTAAAATTATCTGGTGCTACTTATAGACAATATGCTGACAAAGGTAACAGGACAATAACGTTGACACCTGGACAGGACGTTCTTCTTCTACTACCTAGTGACAGACACTTATTGACTGATTCTTGGCAGGGACCTTTTAAAGTGACGAGACAGATTTCACCTGTAGACTACGAAATCCAAATAAAAGACAAACACAAAATATTTCACATAAATATGCAGACCATACACCATTCCATTACATTACAAAGAACACCTACATCAGGAGATCATCAACTTAGAGAAAAACAACATCATAAGACGATCCCAATCAGACTTCTCATCTCCAATGGTCATAGTACGCAAAAAGGACAACACAATAAGACTGTGTATCGACTATCGAAAGCTAAATAAAATAACTCTTCTAGATTTGGAGCCAATGGCAAACGCTGACGATCTACTGACAGAACTGACAGACGCTAGGTTCTTTACGAAGATAGATATGACGAAAGGATATTGGCAGATAGCAGTAGACGAACAGAGCAGACATCTGACAGCATTTGCCACACCTTGGGGACTGTACGAATGGTGCAAACTTCCATTTGGGCTAGTCAATGCCCCTGCCACATTCGTACGTATGACACAACTTCTTCTAGTAAACATTCCTAACATAATCTGCTATATTGACGACATCTGTGTTCACACAGAGACGATGACAGACCACATTAAGACTTTAGAACAGACATTCGAACGTATTAGACAGCACGGACTGACGGTAAAGCCTGCGAAAGTAGACATAGCCTACCAGGAAATATCCTTCTTGGGGTACAAAATATCCAATGGCTTTGTCACGACAGACGATAACATTGTGTCCAAGATACTAAAACTCTCACTTCCGACTAAAAAAAAACAAGTCAGAAGTTTGTTGGGACTGATAAATTATTACCGGCAGTTCATTCCTGATTTTTCCGAACTGACCGAAGTATTTACTAACTTACTAACAAAAGATAAACCTGAGAAAATTGTAAGCAATGAATGCCTAAAAATTGCATTCCGTAAAGTATTAGCTTGTTTTTCTGATAATAGCTTACATAATCCCATCCTGAAATTGCCCAATCTCCATTTACCTTTCAGATTGCGGACAGACGCTAGCTCCGTGGCGATTGGAGCAGTCTTGTTGCAAGAGTACAATGACATCCTCCATCCCGTGTACTTCGTATCCAGGAAACTAAAACCCAGAGAACGGGCTTGGTCAATACCTCAGTTGGAAGCCCTAGCATTAGTGGTGGGTATAACTAAATTGTCTAGATTTCTTCTAGGACGCCATTTCATCGTGGAATCTGACAGCAGCCCGTTGCGATTTATAAAGTCAGGGGTACCTTCAAACCATATGGTAGCGCGCTGGTCTTTGAAACTCCAAGATTACAGCTTCGAGGTTCGACATATCCCAGGCAGAACCAACTCAATTGCCGATCTTTTGTCCCGTTGTCCGACCGACCCAGTAAGCACCAATGTCTGAGTGCAGTGTGTACAAATACACTCAGACCGACACAGCCATTCATCAGTGAATAGTTTTTTTCCATTCACAAAAAGCTGTGTAATGTCTACAATGTGATGTGATAGGGGTTACTCCCAATATATATAGTGTTCTTATTTTACTAATTCATGTAGGGATTGTCGTGTATAATTGTGTAGTGTGTGGTAGAAAGCGAACTTTATTAATTGTATATATTACGAACAAGAACAGTGCCGCATTCGCTCAAAAAACTTACCGTAAGCGAACTATCCAATTTGACAATGGCATCTGTGTGTGGAACATTCCAGGGATATTTTAACTCTTTCACTACCAAACAAAAACTGGGCTGTGACCAAACAGACATTTATGGCAGAAAATTGGAACTAGGGGTGTGTTACAATAATGCTTTTAAAATGGTTAAGGTGGTAGAAGACCTATTGTATTACATATCAAATTAAAGAGGATTGCACAAGGAACATGACAGTGTTAATAATTAATTGATAGGTTACAAATATTATGACAATAATGAGAGGTTTAATAATAACAAATGAAATTAAAGAGGTAAAAATTATTTAAAAAACTGCACATATAAGGTGTTTTCTACACTCCTATACTGCTAATCATGTTTAATTTACTGAATAATCAAACAAACACCACTTGTCTTCAAGAATATAAACAGTATTGCGCATTAAAGTAACCCAAAAAGAAGTTTTGGTGCATATTCTGAACCATGTATTTTTCACAAATAATGACAAAAAATAATGGCTGAAATCTTGAAGGTGGGGTCTGTCACAGTAAAGTTATGAAAATGGTTACAATTGTAGCAGAAATGTTGTATTATATATCAAAATAAAGGGGATTGCACAAGGAATATGTTGGTAGGAGAATATTTGCTTTAGGTTGTAAATAAAATAAAAATAATAATATAATTTGTAAAATAATTGGACAAAAGTAGGTAAAAATAATGTAAACATTGCACTTAGAATGTGTTTTCTACACTCCTATACTGCTAATCATGTTTAATTTACTGAATAATCAAACAAACACCACTTGTCTTCAAGAATATAAACAGTATTGCTCATTTAAATCACCCAAAAGGAAGTTTTGGTGCATATTCTGAACCATGTCTTTTTCACACAAATGAAAAAAACTAATGGCCGAAATCTGGAAATTGGTGTATGTCGCAATAATGTTATGAAAATGGTTAAAATTGTAGCAGAAATGTTGTATTATATATCAAAATAAAGGAGATAGCACAAGGAATATGTTGGTAGGAGAATTTTTGCTGTATGTTGTAAATAAAATACAAATAATAATATAACTTCTAAAATAATTTGTTAAAAGAGGTAAAAATAATGTAAACATTGTACTTACCGAGGGGCGTTGTTATCCAATATCCTGATCACTGCTAATCCAATTGAATTTACTGAACAAACAACACTATTCTAAACTATAAACACCATTGCTTCCAATCAACCATCCGAAAAGAAGTTTCGCCGCAGATTCTGAATCATGTATTTTTTTTTCAGACAAAAATTAGGAAAACACTTGGCAGATTTACATTTAATTGTCATGTCTGTTTGTTTTTATTTACTATATGTGGCAGTCTATTTGTGAGAGGCTGCAACGCAAACTTTGGCGCACAAGTCTGGTCTATTAGTACAGCCGGAGCAAACAAAAGATGATATGTGTCGTTTAGTTCGAGTGCTGCAAAGTGTCGTTTAGTTCGAGTGCTGCAAAAAACACAGTCTCTATTGACACCGACAAATTCTATTAAATGCTTGGCTCATGTAAATCTTTCGGCATAATTTCCTGCAACAGACTGAAATTCTTCGGCAGGCAGAGTGTCAAACTTTCAGGAATACTCTGAGCTACTTCGCGAATGAGCACTTTCCTTTACTTGAAATCCTTCTGTAACAATTTTTTTCCTCCTTTCTCTGTTTGCCATATGGAATGTAGGATGTGAGCATTGATCTGTGCAATTTCAAAGATCTAGTAGTAGATATTCTTCCACCACGTAATGGTTTTCCTATCATGGATATTATAATATCCAACCATTTGGTCCATTCTGTCGCAGCCATTCATCGCCGTTTTATTTTCATGGAGACCATCTTCAGCTTGCTTTGCGGTTTTCGCAATCCGCTCTCAACAATTCTAACTACAGACTTGGTAGAGACAACAATGCATGGTTTTTTTAGCTTTGTTTAGCCCTTCCACCAAATAATCATACCATCAATGGACACATTTTCAAATGGGTAAAATGCTTCCTGGATATTCTTCAGAGTCAACAAGAGGATAAATTTTTTTTTTTTTTTGGGTACCCTCAGGTTGACATACATGAAACATGGTGTGATAAATATATTATAATTTTCTAATTGATTACTGGGAAACGTAGTGGCAGTGCCACATACCAAGGAGTATATAAATGTGCACTTGTACACCGGTAGTCTTTGATACATGGTCTTGGATCAAGTCCCATAGCAATAATGACAGACGTAAACTTCAGCCATTCGTGCTTCGTTGTCAAACACTCAGCTGTTGATGAACATTCACTGGTTTTTCTTTATCACCACGTGCTAAAACTTTAGACACAACTAAAACTACTTTCTAAATATTCACATTCACATATTATTATAAACAATAATCTAGCTTGATCTCAAGTCATACTACGTGGACGCAAACTGGTGGGCGTTTCCATTGTGAAAAACCAAAATAAACAACTTTAAAACTGAAAATACACAAAATCCAATGTTAACTAATGTTTGACGACTCAATCATGACGTAGCTATATTTCTGTTGTGTGACTTTTCAGTTTACTGTAACTTAAAATTCCGAAATGTGGCAGAAATGAATCAAATAAACCACTGATCATTTTGTGGCACTAAATCGGCGGACTGCCATCTCAGGAAATACAACGTGCCCACAGATGGGATCACGGTAGCGAAAGAGTTAAATACGTGTGTGAACGTGTGACTAAACATTGACAGCTACACCACTGCAGTAAACCGAAATCCATAAGGTTTCGTAGTGAAACATCCAACACATGAACAGTCAACCGAAATCCAGAAGGTTTTGTAATGAAACATCCAACACTGAACGATTAGAACATTGTACTGTCCGTAACTACATCAGACCGGAACAAGTGTGTTCTACAAGCTTCAACATCAGCTGTTTAGTGTTCGTGTGTACTTCCGGATTAGTTAGAAATTTAGAGCAAAATTAGCAGACGACAAATAAAAGTTTAAAAAGCTATGACGATTCTAAAATCTTTAGGAATCAACAAAGTTGAATACACGAATTGTGTGTTCGTATATTTATGTAGTGTAATCTTAGAATCATATCTTGATTAATGTATTCATATTACCGACTTTTTCTCGTTAGTATGAAGAAACGTCAAGCGATGACGCTAAGAAATAGGATAATTATTGTAAGATATTGTATTTCATAAATGTTGAAATTATTCCCCTTTCATTTATTTGTTATTACATTATTACACAAAGGGCCATAATTTGAAATGTATACTCTAATGTGTTGTATATAAATAGCCATGTTGTTGCCAGATTGTTAACACACCAGGTAGCCATCTACTGGGCATGGCACAGTGTTGCCGACATTGCAGACCAACACAAGAGCTCCTGGCCAAATAAGGTCAGGGTTTGAGCGTTTTATGCGACTTATATAAAGCCGTATTTCGGTCTAGCCAGATGGTTTTTGTTTCAAGAACCATATTATTACGTTTTTTTTGGAGGCTGCGAGGTAGATGCGTGAAGCTGGTACTACCGATCTGACTGGGTCATTAATGCAATTGAGGTAATCAGCCATCGAGAGGATGAAACCTGACAAGTGTTAAAGGTTGAACACCACATGTCGTTGAATGCAACTTCCATTTCTTATATATTTCTATGGCATATGTGTATTTATTTGTATTTTGATACCAATGTATATAACAACAGAAGGGTCGACTCTGACAAGGTTAAAATATTAACCCAGTATGTACATATATTATACATGAAAGATGACATCTTTCATGAAGTTGCCGGGGGAGCGTGTCAGAGTCTAGAATACGACAGTGATGCAGTGACATCGTTACGCCCGCCAGGCGACTTAGTTCCCAGCAGGGATGCAGTAACTTCGTTACGCCGCCAGGCGAGTAGTAGTTACCTGCCTGCAAGATTGCTGGCTGACGAGCGACCAGCGGTCAGGCAAGGACGACGCAAGACGCACGCATGCCTCGTGAAGCCACCTCAGGTGGGAGGCAAGTTGCGAACTAGCGGCAGACAGCTCTGGGACTTCGACTCGGACGGACGCATGATGAGAGAAAGGCGTTGTGTGGTTTCTGTGCCTGAAAGTCGAGTGTCTGGACATCTTGAGAGTTAGACTTGTGAGCTGTGTTGTGGATGTAAGTGTATTGAAGTATCAAGTATATATTGTTGTGATCATCGTACTGTATATGATCTGTAAATAAATCCATTGAACGGTGTGTCGTTGAGTCTTACGTCAAATCACGTTGTACTTGTACTGTCTCACATGTGTTAGGTTAGCGAGCCAAGTTTAAGATCCTGACATTGATGGCAACATTCAAGTGATAGGGGCTAAAGATGTTGGAGGGTGGATTCACAAACATCACCAAATTTTTCACAACTGTGTTGGGAGTGGCACAGTGGAAGTTGTCAGGAGTGGCACAGTGGCACATTATACATGAATGGATCACTGCAGAGAGATGAGAGGTTTGAATGAGGTTGTTCATCACATGAAGGGACGAGATCTTTCAGGAGCAGATTTGAGCATAACCAAGGCCTGCCTGGCAGCTACCGTGGCAAGTTATCAACATGAGAACATGTTTGCTTTTGGCAAAGGATCATTTTCATTACCCTCAATATCTCCATAAGTGTTGCTTCGTCTCCTCCCACAGATCACACATGAGGTTATCAGCACAGTGCACCAGCTCTGTAGCACCACTCGGGATCCAAGAGAGAACTGATCTATGATCTAGATCGAACAAACGAACGAACGAACATACTTTATTTTCAAAGGGTTAAGAATTGGGCACGCAAGCCTGTCTAACATTCTGCCCTTCTATCACTCTCTTTCATACATTATATCACTCACACATCATTCAAGGCTAACTGAGAACAGCAATAATATAAAATATATGCATTATAAAGGCATGGGAAAAATGCAAACATTAATACTACACGACTCATTAATATTAAATAATAGAAGTGTGAGCGAGGCTACAACAGAGAGATAACTTGTTGCAAACATCACACAGAGGCATGTGACATTTTGTGTCACATTGTGAGAAGAAAAATACCGGAACATGTTGTGGCAACTGGAAATATTTGCGGAAAGAGGTAGAGGAAGACAGTAAGAGAAAATTCATGACAGTCTGTGTCATGGCACGGAAGGGACTCAACACATGAACTGATCCATACTTTTGGAGATCACAAATGTGGAGAGGCATGATCACCCATACCAGTCGGCATGGCACTTGTTGATGATATAAGTCTGTGCATGAATTGTTTAGACATAAACTTAAGTATAGAATCTTGCACCCAAGTATTTCCATGAACTGTTGCTGACAGTTCTGTTTTAAATGTGTGAAAAATGGTATTTTCTGGTATGGCCAGGTCGAGGGTGACAGCAAACTGGCCATCACTGAACAGTATTTGAAAGTCAACAACCTCTTCCGCAACTACAATGACAGCAACCAGGACCCAGTCTTTTCTGAGGTAAGAATAATCTTGGATGGTTGGCAGCAGTACCCGTGTGTGTGTGTGATGTGTCAGCAACAATATTGGTTGATCTGTGTGTGTGTGTGTGTGTGTGTGTGTGGGTGGGTGGGTGGGTGGTGTGTGTGTGTGTGTGTGTGGGGGGGGGGGGGTGTGATCAATAAGTAAGTCACAAATGGCTGTAGAAAATAACTAAATATGATGATAACTGGAAACCAGTTTATTTTTATACATACATTGTCCCTTTATTTCTCAACATAATTTCCACCAACATTGATGCACTTATCCCATTGTTTTATCAGTCCTCCCCAACTGGCTGCATAGAACTGCATGCTTTGTTTTCTAAACCATGTTTTCACTTCACATTCAACTTTGGCATCATTTGTGAAGTGTCTCCTGCCAAGGTGGATTTTCAGTGGTCCAAAAAGGTGGAAATCGCTAGGGTCTAAGTCGGGACTGTATGGTAGATGTTCCAGAACTTCCCACCTTAGTTGGTTAATTTTCTCATGAGTTAATCGAGCCGTATGTGGTCTGGCATTGTCATGAAGAAGCAACACTCCTCTAGTCAGCAGTCCTGGACGTTTTCTTCGAATTGCATCATGAAGCATCGATAGAACTTCACAGTACGATTCAGAATTCACATTGTCACCTTTCTTCTTGAAATTGGTTAAAAGCACTCCTTGACAATCCCAGAACACTGTCAGCATAACCTTCCCTGCTGATGGCGTAACCTTGAATTTTTGGACACAAGGCGAAGAAGGATGTTTCCATTGCATTGAAGCACGCTTTGATTCGGGTGATGCACCCATGATTCGTCCCCAGTAACAATCCTGTTCAGCATGTCTTCTCCTTCATCTTCGTATCGACAGAGATGATGCAAGGACAGGCCAAATCGGTTCATTTTGTGTTCCTCCTTCAATTGTCTGGGTACCCACCTTGAGCACACTTTCTTAAATTTCAATCGATCATGCATTATGCTGTATGCTGAACCATGTGAGCACCCTATTGCAGATGCTACAGAGTCTATCGTTACTCGCCTGTCACCTCTAATCATCTCCTCCACCCGCTGCACGGATGCTTCTGTTGCAATCTCAACAGGACGACCAGATCGGATTTCATCAACAATTTTAGAGCGTCCTTGAGAAAATTTTTCTACCCAGCTATGCACCGCTTTACGGGACAAACATTTGTCAGCATAAACAGGAAGCATTTCCTTATGAATGTCCTTTGCAGGCAGTCCTTTTGCCCACAAAAAAAGCACAACAGCACGTTGCTCTTTGGTTGTACACTCCGTAAGTACAGTCGCCATTTTGTTTATGCACTGCGCATGCGCATGAGACACCTAGCGCCACCTGACGAACGGGAATATAAAGTTCGATGTTGCTGTCACCTAATGACACCTGTAGAAAACACCAACTACATTTACCTGCCATCCCACAGAACTGTGTGACTTACTTATTGACTTGCTCTCGTGTGTTTGTGTATATATATATATAAAGGTTGTAGAATTAGACCTGTTCATGCTGTTATAGTTTCTGTGTGTGTGTGTGTGTATATATATATGCAGGTTGTTGAGTTGCACCTGTCCACTGTATCACCATGCCGCTTTAGTTTCTGTGTGTGTGTATATACAGGTGGTGGAGTTGGACCTGTCTACTGTATCACCATGCCGCTATAGTTTCTGTGTGTGTGTGTATATTCAGGTTGTTGAGTTGATCTACTGTATCACCATGCTGCTACAGTTTCTCTGTGTGTGTGTATACAGGTGGTGGAGTTGGACCTGTCTACTGTTGTCCCGTGCTGCTCAGGACCCAAGCGACCCCACGATCGTGTGCCTGTGTCGGAGATGAAGGACGACTTCAACAAGTGTCTCACCAACAAAGTCGGCTTCAAGGTATCACATGCATTCAGATGTGTGAATGTTTGTATCAACTCCCACACATGAAATTGTGGTGTGAATGTTTGTATCAACTCTCAACTCATGAAGTTATGTATGAATATTTGTATTAACACTAGACACATGAAGTTATGGTGTGAATGTTTGTATCAATTCTAGACATGTGACATTACTTTGTGAATGTTTGTATCAATTCTAGACACAGGAAATTACAGTGTGAATGTTTGTATCAATTCTGGACATGTGAACTTACAGTGTGAATGTTTGTATCAATTCTGGATATGTGAACTTACAGTGTGAATGTTTGTATCAATTCTGGATATGTGAACTTACAGTGTGAATGTTTGTATCAATTCTGGATATGTGAACTTACAGTGTGTATGTTTGTATCAATTTTTGATATGTGAACTTACAGTGTGAATGTTTGTATCAATTTTGGATATGTGAACTTACAGTGTGAATGTTTGTATCAATTCTGGATATGTGAACTTACAGTGTGAATGTTTGTATCAATTCTAGACATGTGAACTTACAGTGTGAATGTTTGTATCAATTCTGGATATGTGAACTTACAGTGTGAATGTTTGTATCAATTCTAGACATGTGAAGTGACAGTGTGAATGTTTGTATCAATTTTGGACATGTGAAGTTACAGTGTGAATGTTTGTATCAATTCTAGACATGTGAACTTAGTGTGAATGTTTGTATCAATTCTAGACATGTGAACTTACAGTGTGAATGTTTGTATCAATTCTAGACATGTGAAGTTACAGTGTGAATGTTTGTATCAATTCTAGACATGTGAAGTGACAGTGTGGATGTTTGTATCAATTTTGGACATGTGAAGTGACAGTGTGAATGTTTGTATCAATTTTGGACATGTGAAGTGACAGTGTGAATGTTTGTATCAATTCTAGACATGTGAACTTACAGTGTGAATGTTTGTATCAATTCTGGACATGTGAACTTACAGTGTGAATGTTTGTATCAATTCTGGATATGTGAAGTGTCAGTGTGAATGTTTGTATCAATTCTGGATATGTGAACTTAGTGTGAATGTTTGTATCAATTCTGGATATGTGAACTTACAGTGTGAATGTTTGTATAAATTTTGGATATGTGAACTTACAGTGTGAATGTTTGTATCAATTTTGGATATGTGAACTTACAGTGTGAATGTTTGTATCAATTCTAGACATGTGAACTTAGTGTGAATGTTTGTATCAATTCTAGACATGAGAACTTACTGTGTGAATGTTTGTATCAATTCTAGACATGTGAACTTACAGTGTGAATGTTTGTATCAATTCTAGACATGTGAAGTGACAGTGTGAATGTTTGTATCAATTCTAGACATGTGAACTTATAGTGTGAATGTTTGTATCAATTCTGGATATGTGAACTTACAGTGTGAATGTTTGTATCAATTCTAGACATGTGAACTTACAGTGTGAATGTTTGTATCAATTCTAGACATGTGAACTTACAGTGTGAATGTTTGTATCAATTCTAGACATGTGAACTTACAGTGTGAATGTTTGTATCAATTCTAGACATGTGAACTTACAGTGTGAATGTTTGTATCAATTCTAGACATGTGAACTTACAGTGTGAATGTTTGTATCAATTCTAGACATGTGAACTTACAGTGTGAATGTTTGTATCAATTCTAGACATGTGAACTTACAGTGTGAATGTTTGTATCAATTCTAGACATGTGAAGTTACAGTGTGAATGTTTGTATCAATTCTAGACATGTGAAGTGACAGTGTGAATGTTTGTATCAATTTTGGACATGTGAAGTGACAGTGTGAATGTTTGTATCAATTCTAGACATGTGAAGTTACAGTGTGAATGTTTGTATCAATTCTAGACATGTGAACTTATAGTGTGAATGTTTGTATCAATTCTTTATATGTGAAGTTACAGTGTGAATGTTTGTTTCAATTCTAGATATGTGAACTTACAGTGTGAATGTTTGTATCAATTCTAGACATGTGAACTTACAGTGTGAATGTTTGTATCAATTCTAGACATGTGAACTTACAGTGTGAATGTTTGTATCAATTCTAGACATGTGAACTTACAGTGTGAATGTTTGTATCAATTCTAGACATGTGAACTTACAGTGTGAATGTTTGTATCAATTCTAGACATGTGAAGTTACAGTGTGAATGTTTGTATCAATTCTGGATATGTGAAGTTACAGTGTGAATGTTTGTTTCAATTCTAGACATGTGAACTTACTGTGTGAATGTTTGTATCAATTCTAGACATGTGAAGTTACAGTGTGAATGTTTGTATCAATTCTAGACATGTGAAGTTACAGTGTGAATGTTTGTATCAATTCTAGACAGGTGAAGTTACAGTGTGAATGTTTGTATCAATTCTAGACATGTGAAGTTACAGTGTGAATGTTTGTATCAATTCTAGACATGTGAAGTGACAGTGTGAATGTTTGTATCAATTTTGGACATGTGAAGTTACAGTGTGAATGTTTGTGTCAAGAGGTAACGTTAGTCTCTCTCTAAGATATTAGTTCAAGCGCTATAATGCAGCAACGTTCACCTCAAGATCTGTGTGGCTCTGGGGTATGATCTCTGTGAAGCTAAATGGCATGCGCCGACATGACTGCACACACACACGTATAGGACAGCCTCACTATGCTGTCTCCAACATAAATCTAACGACAAAGTCATTCGAGTGAAGTGATATATAATTTATTGTAGGCAACTGCAACAGCAAACGTGAGCGAGTGAGCACATCCAGGCTTCAGTCTTTCGCACCGCACTTTCGCTCTTGCTTATCCATTGCGCATCATCTCCCGAGACTGCGTAGATAGTTGGGCACCACGCTGGCCACCTGCTATAAAAATGAATGCATAACAAACGCCTACCTTCCACTGTCATATAGCGAAAACCAGATATGCCAGCGACCGTGGCGACAGTAGAGCCAGGAGTACCTGTAGTCACTTGCCGGACACAAACTAGAGCGACTTCATGTGGACACCAAGGACTGGCAGCAGTATAACGGCCGGTATTCTGTGAATGGTGTAGAAGCACGTCCTAACTTCGTCCTTGCTGGATCACACCCTGGCCACCTAACCGTTACGGTGTTAGGTGACGTATTACAATGATGTCTTTATTGCGTTCAATGTACGTGTCACTATGTGCAACGTATGTGACACTCTATAACTTGCTCTTGATGCGCTAACTCATCAAATAAGTCTTATGCTACTGTCATTTGCTATATGACAGTCTGTATCAATTCTAGACACGTGAAGATAGTGAGTAAATGCTGATATCATTGACACAGGAAGTTATTGTGTGAATGTTTGTATCAACTCTCGACATGTGAAGTTACTGGTGTGAATGTTTGCCTGTCTCTAGGGCTTCGCCATCCCCTCGGAGAAGTTGAGCACAAACATTCCGTTTGTGTACGAGGGCCAGGAGTACGTGCTGAGGCACGGCAGTGTGGTCATTGCGGCCATCACCAGCTGCACCAACACCAGCAACCCCTCGGTCATGCTGGCTGCAGGTGGGTCTCCTTGTTGTTGTTGTTGTTAGTGTTGTTGTAAATGTTGGTGTTGTATGTTGTTGTGTTATAGGTGTTGTTGTAGTTGTTGCTGGGGCTTTATTGCAAAGGCTAATGGGCGAGTCTTGGAAAAGGTGAGTCTGGCATATGAGACTATGACCTCCAGCATGGGAATGGAGGTGGAGGCAGTAACAGCGGCATTCCGGTGGCTAGAGGAGACTACTGCAACACACGTTGTATTCATTACGGATTCAAACAATATGCTTAGAAAGGTGGAGAAAGGAATGTTTCGTGTGGAATGGCTCTCGTCGCTTCAGAGGTCACAGATTGTGAGAATTGTATGGATATTTTGCTCTGGCCATGCGGGTGTACGGGGGAATGAACAGGCTGATAGGCTAGCAGGGAATGCACCTCTTGGTGGTATCTTGCCTATGGACAAAAGGGAGGTGGTCGTGTGCTTGTGGGACCAGGTGGAGAAGGCGGAGGAACAGATTGAGAACCCATATGTGGAAAGAATGAAATTGCGGGGGATCGGCAGGGTTTCTGGAAGAATCTCAAAACTGAGAGGGAAGACCAGGAGAACGTTTAATCAGATAGCGGTGGGAACGATTAGTAGTATGACTCTTCGCTGGCTGTTGAACGAGGGGACTGAGCATGTATGGGAATGTCCTGAGTGCAGTGATGTCGGTTCTTGACTCAACTCAGCTCAGCTCAGCTCAGCTCAGCTCAACTCAACTCAACTCAACTCAACTCAACTCAACTCAGCTCAGCTCAGCTCAGCTCAACTCAACTCAACTCAACTCAACTCAGCTCAGCTCAACTCAACTCAACTCAACTCAACTCAACTCAACTCAGCTCAGCTCAGCTCAGCTCAGCTCAACTCAACTCAACTCAACTCAACAACTCAACTCAACAACTCAACTCACCAACTGTTGTAGTTGTTGGTGTTGTAGGTGTATTGTTGTGTTTGTTGTGTTGTGTTGTTGTAGGTATTATTTTTGTAGGTTTAGTTGTTATTGTTGTTGTATGAGTGGTTGTTGTAGGTGCTGCTGTTGTTTTTAGGTGTTGCTGTATTTGTTGTTGTAGTATTGTTATTGTTGTATTTTTGTATGTGTTGTGTTATTGTATTTGTCATTGTAGTATTATTATATGTATTGTTATTGTTGTTGTAGTATGGTTGTAGGTGATGTTGTTGCTTGGTGTCTTGCACAGTCACTTAGTTTATCTTCACTGTTAACCCGTGTCCTTTTTCACCTGAGTCTTTCATCTTTGGCTGTTTATGATTTCACCTGCACTTGTCTTGTTTGACCTTTGACCTTTCACCTGTGACCATGATTGTTTAAACTTGACCTCTAATCTTTAAATGTGAGTTGTTTAAGATTATCTCAAGCATTGACCTGTGTCCTTCACTTTGAATTGTGTCATGCATTCATGTGACCTTTGCCCTTCGCTTATCACGGTGTCTCATGCATTGATGTGACTTTGGCCTGTCAGGTGTTTTAATTGTTGTTTACCTGTACTGTATCCACACATGCTCTCACCTGGTTTTACCTGTACTGTATCCACATATGCTCTCATCTGGTTTTACCTGTACTGTTTGCACATATACTTTTACCTGGTTTTAAAAATTGCCAATATGTCTTTCTTGCACTCTTCAATTGGTTGTTATATATTAGTTAATTCTGATATTCAGTAATACACATTCAGGTGCAGTGAGTTTGTCAGCAATGTGTAGTCTGTCTAATGTGTAGACTTCAAGAACATAGAAAGTAGCAGCTGTAGTTTGTCTAATGTGTAGTCTGTCTAATGTGTAGTCTGTCTAATGTGTAGTCTGTCTAATGTGTAGTCTGTCTGATGTGTAGTCTGTCTGATGTGTAGTCTACAAGAACATAGAAAGTAGCAGCTGTAGTCTGTCTAATGTATAGACTTCAAGAACATAGAAAGTAGCAGCTGTAGTCTGTCTAATGTATAGACTTCAAGAACATAGAAAGTAGCATCTGTAGTCTGTCTAATGTGTAGTCTGTCTAATGTGTAGTCTGTCTAATGTGTAGTCTGTCTAATGTGTAGTCTGTCTAATGTGTAGTCTGTCTAATGTGTAGTCTGTCTAATGTGTAGTCTGTCTAATGTGTAGTCTGTCTAATGTGTAGTCTACTACAACATATAACCCATGTATGAGGTGTCGACCGTGTCACTGAGATGTGTCGTGTGTACAGGTCTGCTGGCCAGGAACGCTGTCAAGGCCGGTCTGTCTGTGCAACCTTACATCAAGACTTCCTTGTCTCCGGGCAGTGGCGTGGTCACCTACTACCTGCGGGAGAGTGGGGTCACTCCCTTCCTGGAACAACTGGGGTAGGTCGTGTATACCATTGCCTCTCTGTCATGATTGTTTCTACCTGTGTGCTTCAAGGCTTCACATCATCTATGTCTCATTGTTCTTTTTCTTTTTCTTCTCCTCCGCTAATGCCTTTGCCCCCTCCTCCTCTTCTTCCTTGTTCTTGTTCTCTTTCTTTCTTCTTCTTTTTACTCCTCCTCCTCCTCCTCCTCCTCCTCCTTGTTATTGTTGATCTTCTTCTCCTTCCTTGTTCTTTTTCTCCTCCTTCATCTTCTTCTTCCTCCTCCTCCTGTCCTCCTCCTTTTTCTTTGTCTTCATCTTCTCCTTCTTCTTTTTCTTTTTTTGTTTTTGTCTCTTTCCCCCCCCCCCCACCCCCCCCCCCCCCCCCCCCTTTCCCCTTCTTCTTCCCCCTCCTCCTCCTTTTTCTCCTTCTTCTCTTTCTTGCTTCTTTTTCTGCCGCTACTTCTTCATGTGCCTTTTGTCTCCCAACTCACACCCAGCTCTCCTGTCTGCTGCCATCCTGCCGCTGCCATCTCCTGCCGCTGCCATCTCCTGCCGCTGCCATCTCCCGCCGCTGCCATTATGTCCTCTATGTATTATTCATCCCTGCCCCTAATTTCTGTAATATTTCATCCCCCCACCACCTGTGCTGTCTGTCCCAGTTTATACATAGTTCCAACAAACTTGATTTTGTAAAATGTCACAAATTGAGCATGAAGGTGTGTCTTAAATGTGACCTTTTCAGCCTCTCATCTTTCACACAACTATTTTATAATCCGCATTATGGACATACATTTGTCTAGCAGTACACAGAATTACATCGGTGCTGATTATATACACACATACATCTGACTGTACTATGCCTGTTTATCCAGTCATCTGACTGTACTGTGTCTATATCTCCAGTCATCTGACTGTACTGTGTCTATATCTCCAGTCTTATACTGCATGTTTAATATGCTTGTTGAAACAAAGGGCAGAATGACAGATGGGCCTGTGTGCCCAGTTGTGAACCATTGTAGAATAGTTTGTCTGTCTATGTGATCTTCACGTGTATGTACTGATGTTGCTGCAGGTTCAACATCGTGGGCTATGGCTGCATGACTTGTATCGGCAACAGTGGTCCTCTGCCGGATGAAGTGGGACAAGCTATTGAGAAGGTAGTCACTGTGGTTCTTTTAACCAAATGTTGCCTTTGTCTTGATTGTACCAAATGTTGCCATTTCATGGATTTTGCCAAATGTTGCCTTGTGTTGCATTTTTATGGATGTTTACTAGATTTTCAATGTTAAAGATTTTACCAAATGCCACCTTCTCAGTGATCGTACCAAATGTTGCCTATTTAAAGATTTTTACCAAATGTTGCCTTTTAGAATGATTTTACTAAATGTTGCCTTCTCATTGATTGTAAAAGTGTTGGTTTTTTTATGGAATTGACCAAGTATTGCCTTTCAAATATTGATGTCCATAAGCATTGTTTAACTTTGTGTATTTTAACAACTGATCAGAACAACAAATGTGCCGATTGTGAATTTTGGTTTCCTTAAATGTGTGCAGGGTGACCTGGTAGCTTGTGGCGTCCTGTCTGGCAACAGAAACTTTGAGGGTCGCATCCACCCACTGACCCGAGCCAACTATCTGGCCTCACCACCTCTGGTCATCGCCTACGCTTTGGCTGGAACAGTTGACGTTGACTTTGAAAGTGACCCACTAGGTCAGTTGTGTATTGTCTCTTCTTGTCTTTTTTCTTAATTTGCCTTGTTAGTTGGTTAGTTAGTCACAGTTCCAACTTCACGGCAATGTAAGGTGTGGTTACTGGAGGTGTGGTAATGTAAGGTGTGGTTACTGTAGGTGTGGTAATGTAAAGGTGTGGTTACTGTAGGTGTGGTTACTGGAGGTGTGGTAATCTAAGGTGTGGTTACTGGAGGTGTGGTAATGTAAGGGTGTGGTTACTGGATGTGTGGTAATGTAAGGGTGTGGTTACAGGAGGTGTGGTAATGTAAGGTGTGGTTACTGGAAGTGTCATAATGTGGAGAGTCTCCATGGCGAAGTAGTGAAGCCGTCTGCCATGCGCTCCGAAGGTTGTGGGTTCAATTCCGGGTTTTCCGCCTTTCGGATCAGGAGTGCATTTTTTTCGGAGACTCTTGGGGGTCATCGCCGCAGCTAAAGAGTTCATGCTTTGTGCGACACTTTTGACAAGCTATCTTGCCAAAAGAGACAGAGCC
This sequence comes from Cepaea nemoralis, assembly GCA_014155875.1. Classification (NCBI taxonomy): domain Eukaryota; kingdom Metazoa; phylum Mollusca; class Gastropoda; order Stylommatophora; family Helicidae; genus Cepaea; species Cepaea nemoralis. Next base: position 110,077 of record JACEFZ010004082.1, read on the forward strand.
ATATGGGATAAAACCCGGGGCAATGAAGTCGATCCTCTTGACTTGTAAGACTTTTTAAGTAGTAATGTAAGGTTGTTACTGGAAGAGACCTAATGTAAGGTGTGGTTACTGGAAGAGACCTAATGTAAGGTGTGGTTACTGGAAGAGATGTAATGTAAGGTGTGGTTACTGGAAGAGACCTAATGTAAGGTGTTAGTTAGTTAGTTAGTCGACAGATCATCCTCGTTGCACATCGAACCATTCAGTCCATAAGTGCTCGGATCCCCTCCTCAGCAAATCCCGCAGCGTGTAGCGGCTAACGACGCCAGTTCTGTGTTGGTTTATCAATCTTCTTTGGCTTCCTGCGTAGTGTTCTTGTTTGGCCACCCCTCTTCTAATTTGCTGCTCCCGCAGTCTGGCCATTGTTGTAGATTCACAGTCATCACTTGGTTCTCGCAAAAGTCTCACTTCTCGTAGAGCATTCAGAATGTCAGCCTGGTCCATGGCGCGTCCGCCCTCCACAGTAGCCTCACCTGCGAGCTTGTCAGCCCGCTCATTTCCTTGTACTCCCGCATGACCTGGCACGAAGATGAAACTAATCTTTGCCAGCCGAGACCGCTTCAGAGGCAGCAACCATTCTCTTCGGATCGACCCCTCCTCTATCCTCTTGATCATGTTCATTGAGTCGCTAAGGAAACAAGCCCTAGTGAATGTCTGTGTCTCGAGCCATGTTATTGCTTTACTTACTGCCATGACTTCCATGGTCAGGCTACTTGTGGTTTCAGTGAAAGCACCAGAGTCCTCCTTCACAATTCTCCCTCCGGCCCGAGCTGTAAAGGCCCATGAGCTTCTCGCATGTCGGACGACCGACCCATCTGTGTAGATGACCGCGTCACCGTCTAGCGAATTTTCGAAAATCAACGCTTGTACTTCAGCCTCCACAGCAGCCGGATTTTCTTGTCTGCATTTTCTATCTAGTTGGATGCAAACTGAAAAGGATGTGCAGAAGTCTGTTGGCACTTGCACCCACTCCTCGCCAGGTTCTAAGTCCTCAAGTGAACACACCTGTTGAAGAATGTCTTCGGCTTGACCCATCCACGACCGTCCTCTTTTTAACCTGCTGCCCTTCACCTTCCTAATTTCACTATGCAGTGGATGTTGTGTGTTTGCGTTAATTCTGAGGTAGGCGCGTGCCCTGCAAACTTGTATTCTCTCTTCAATGGTTGGAAAATCAAGAAGGTAGCGCATCGCCCTGCATGCTGTATCTCTTGTACATCCAAGAATAATGCGCATAGCTTCATTCTGTATCCTTTCCATCCTTTCTATCTGCTTATGGCTGAGAGTCAGGATTGCCATTGCATACTCCAAAACAGACATGACCAGCCCCTCGTACAGAAGACATAGATGGCGCTGCTCACAGTTTGCTGCCGCCATCACCCGCATCGCTGCCAAACCCCGCTTGGCCTTTGTTATCACCTGGTCTATGTGCACATTATAAGCAAGGCTTCGATCAAACCGTATCCCCAGGTAATTCATTGCCTGCGTTCTTTCCACCGTCTCTGAACACAGCATTACAGTTGGTGTTGGATTGTTGACAATATGATTATTCAACGAGAACCAAGTCACTGTTGCCTTTGTTGGGTTGACCATTGCCCCAGCTTCATCACACCAAGTACTTATGCGATTGAGTTCGGTTTGTAGTTCCACAGCAACCTCCTCTCTATCCTTACCCTGACGATACACTAAAACATCATCGGCATACGACAATGTCCTGCCAGGTCCAGTGATCTGCTCACTGGTGATTCTCACTGTGTAGGCGTTGAACAGTACCGGAGATAATGGTGATCCCTGTGGTAGGCCAGGATATATTGTTGTTGGTTCCGAAGTCCAACTGCCACATCTAAAAACTACTTTCCGTTGGTAGAGGGCTGCAGCGATCCAACTAAGGAGGAATGGACTTACGTTTAGTTCAAGAAGCTGAAACATTAAAAAATCCAGTGGTACTCTGTTGTATGCGTCCTCAAGATCAATCGCTGCAGCAACGGTTTCAGTGCCTGAGTGGAAACCTTCATAGACATCATGGGCAAAGACTGCTGCATTGGTCCAGGTTTCTCTTTTTGGACGGTACCCACCCAGGGTAGGTGGGAAAACACCTTGCCTCTCTAGTTGGCTTGATATTTTCCTGGCAATTACCTTCTCCAGCAGCTTGCCTATTGTATTCTGCATGGTTATAATTCGATATCCCTGAATTTTTTTGTGGTCTTTGTCAGGCTTCGGCAAGGGAATCAGATAGCTGTGTAACCATTCCTCCTTGATGCTAGCACTCCCTATACTGTTGTTGTACATGTCTGCTAGTTTCTCTAGCTCATTGTCGGTACACCTATTTATGTCGTCGTATCTTATGCCATCAGGACCTGGAGCACTGTTTTTTGATCGTCGAAGCACAGCCTTGATTTCTTTCACTGTCACTGTGTCTTCCTCCGAAGTGTTCTGGGCCTTGCATCTGTCTGAGGTGACCTCCTTGGCCAGATTTCGGCCTCCCATGTCTGTCTGGTTGCCCTGCTCAAGGTAGCGTTCAAAGAGGGCTTTGCCCTTGTCCTCGTCAGTCCTCTGCCAGGTGAGGTCAGCACCTTGGAAGTCTGAAATGCTCTTATTCTTGACTACACCACTCATGCTTTTATGTAGTCGCCAGAACAATTTCAGTGACTTGTCTGTGCTTACTCTTTGACACACCTCTGCCCATTTTTCGCTTTTAACCACCTTGACCAGTTTTTTGAAATAGCTTACTTTTGTGTGCATCTCTCTTTCTAAGTGCAAGCAGGGACTAGGATGACCAGCTCTGTTCTTCTTGGCATTTTGCCATCTCCTTACAGCACTACGCTTATCCACCCAAGCCTTCTCCACCTCGAAACTCCACCACGGTGGCTGCTCCCAGCTTTTTTTCCTGCCCTGAAACGTTCTGCGCTTGTCACGTCTTATTTTACTCACCACATCTTGCCCTGTACTGTCATACTGGAACGTCTTTACCTTTAGCTTGTGCTGCCTGGTTCTGCCTTTCTCCACCAATATGCTGCACGGGTGGTGGTCGCTGCCATGGTGTCCTAGGACACCCCATCTACACACTGTAGTGAGTGAAGGTGAAACTAGCGCCAGATCAATAGCACTGTCCTCATCGCCTGGACGGCTTGCTGTCCTGGTGACACAGCCACTGTTAATACAAACCAGGTCGATGGTTTCCAGTGCAGTCTCGAGCTCCTCCCCTTGTGTATTGGAGGAAGTGTTTCCCCATGCTCTGCCTTTAGCGTTGAAGTCACCACAGAAAATAACATTTCTCTCGTGGCCTAATATGCCACTTAAGCACTGCCACTTCTGGGCGTCCATACTCGCATTGCGGGCATAAACATTAACCAACACGAATGGTATACTGGAATGAACTCTCAACGCCTGTATTTGTATATCGTCACTGTCCCAACTGGACATGTCTAGCTCTGACGCCACCATGCTGTCGCGAACGAGAATCGCCGTTCCCAGATGTCGTCTGTTGTAGAAACATTTGAAGCCGGCAATTCGGAGTAGCTGATCGCCCAGTCTCGTCTCCTGGAGTGCTACAATGTCGTTCCTGTAAACTAGGGTTTCTAAAATAGAGCCCCGTTGTTTTACACTGGCACAGTTCCAATATAGAATACGGATATTCCTGAGTCCTAGACGGTGACACTTGAGTCTAAAACGCCTCAAACCACCGCGCTTACCTTGCTTCTTTGTCCCTGCGCGGCTACCACGCCGCTTCGTTATGTTGACTGCTGACCGCTCGGAAAAAACACGTTCTTCCGCCATGTTGAAAAAACGTAAACACAGACTGCTGTTGAACCACACACGCTGCTGAAAATTCACTCAAGGATGGCTTCGCTCGATGCACGAACTCCGTAGCACCCACGCAGATCTTGAGTAGAAACTCCTGGTTTTACATCCTGGCACACCAATTACACGCAAGAGATGAATAAATCCATCCCCTACGCGAAAAAGTTAACGAACACAAAACAACACGACCGTCCGTCGCCATCTTGAAACCGGAAGTTTTGTAAGGTGTAATGGAGAATGTAAGGTGTGGTTACTGGAAGAGACCTAATGTAAGGTGTGGTTACTGGAAGAGACCTAATGTAAGGTGTGGTTACTGGAAGAGACCTAATGTAAGGTGTGCTTACTGGAAGAGACATAATGTAAGGTGTGGTTACTGGAAGAGATGTAAGGTGTGGTTACTGGAAGAGACATAATGTAAGGTGTGGTTACTGGAAGAGATGTAATGTAAGGTGTGGTTACTGGAAGAGACATAATGTAAGGTGTGGTTACTGGAAGAGACCTAATGTAAGATCTAGTTGCTGAAGAGCCTTTGATGCCCATGTCAAATTCTCTACATGAAAGTGTAAAATTGACGACAGAAAGACATCATCTTGGTACGAGTATGGTGAGTTATTGCTGAGCACTTTCCCCTGAGAAGAGATTTCATGTCAACAGACTACAGCTGTGTGTGTTGTCTTGTCTTCAGGCACCCGCTCGGACGGGACGCCCGTCTTCCTGCGGGATATCTGGCCCAGCCGGGATGAGATCCAGGTGGTGGAGAAAGAGTTTGTGGTTCCAGCCATGTTTCAGGATGTGTACTCACGTATTTCTGTAAGTTTATTTCTCTTCTGATAGAGATTGGGGTGTGTGCGTGTGTGTGTATGCACGTGTGTGCACATGTATGCATGTGTGTGTGTGCTGACATACAAAGGGGGGTGGGGGGGGGGAGAGAAGATGATCAACCACACTTACAGTCATACACCGGTAAGTTTACATCTCTTCTCATAGAGATTGGGGTGAGGGAGGAGGGTGATGGTGGATATGTGCATGCATGTGTACATGTGTCTGTGTGTGTGGGCATGTATGCAGCTGTGTGTGTGGGCCTGTCCATGTGTGTTGACATACAAAGAGAGGGGAAGAGAGATAATAGGAGACAATGATTGGAAGATAGGTAGAGAGAGGGAGAGAGAACGAACGAACGAACAGACTTTATTTTCAAAGGGTAACAAATTGGACACGCAGGCCCGTCTTACATTCAGCCCTTCCAATCACTCAGAGAAGATGATAAGCATGCATAAAGACAACACAAGTATGAAAACATGTGAATGATTGTAGATCTCTGTGATTGTATTTTCGTTGTAGATGGAACATTGATTGTAGATCTGTGTGATAGTATTCCCCCCCCCCCCCCCCCCCCCCCCCAATATTCTCATTGTAGATGGAATTTTGATTGTAGATGTATGTTATAGTTTTCTCATTGTAGATGGAATGTTGATTGTTGATCTGTGTGATAGTGTTCTCATAGCAGATGGAATGTTGATTGTAAATATGTGTGATAGTATTAGTATTGTAGATGTGTGTGATAATATTCTCAATGTAGATGAAATGTTGATTGTAGATTTGTGTGATAGTATTCTCATTGTAGATGAAATTTTGTTGTAGATCTGTATGATAGTATACTATTCTCATTTTAGATGGAATGTTGATTGTAGATCTGTGTGGTAGTGTTCTCATGTTAGATGGAATGTTGGTTGTTGACAAGATGGGAACAAGAGATGGAATGTTGGTTGTAGATCTGTGTGATAGTATTCTATTCTTATTGTAGATGGAATGTTGGTTGTAGATCTGTGTGACAGTCTTTGTAGATGGAATGTTGGTTGTAGATCTGTGTGATAGTGTTCTCATTTTAGATGGAATGTCGGTTGTAGATCTGTGTGATAGTATTCTATTCTCATTGTAGATGGAATGTTGGTTGTAGATTTGTGTGACAGTATTCTATTCTCTTTGTAGATGGAATGTTCGTTGTAGATCTGTGTGATAGTATTCTATTCTCATTGTAGATGGAATGTTGATTGTAGATCTGTGTGATAGTGTTCTCATTGTAGATCTATGTGACAGTTTTCTCATTTTAGATGGAATGTTGGTTGTAGATCTGTGTGATAGTATTCTATTCTCATTGTAGATGGAATGTTGGTTGTAGATTTGGGTGACAGTCTTTGTAGATGGAATGTTCATTGTAGATCTGTGTGATAGTATTCTATTCTCATTGTAGATGGAATGTTGGTTGTAGATCTGTGTGATAGTGTTCTATTCTCATTGTAGATGGAATGTTGGTTGTAGATTTGTGTGACAGTCTTTGTAGATGGAATGTTCATTGTAGATCTGTGTGATAGTATTCTATTCTCATTGTAGGTGGCATGTTTGGTTGTAGATCTGTGTGACAGTGCTCTCATTGTAGATGGAATGATGGTTGTTGACAGGATGGGAACAAGTGTTGTTGTTGTTTGTCCATAAAGAATGATGATGACCATTCATTTCATCCAGTGGGGTTGAAAGTATGGAGCCGTGGGTTCTAAGATGGCTGATGAGGCCTATTTTGGCTCGAAATGTTCTTTGACAATGTGGACAAAGAATGCTTGACGTTTCTGGAGGAGGATTTTCTGCAGTGGTTTTTCTGTTCTGTCTTTTCTTCACAGCTCTTGCAGTCCTGGTTATCTCACAAGTGACTGCACCCTTGCATAATGATGCACGCCATGAATTTCTGTCTCTGGCTGCAGTCTCCCAGGTGTCATGATGAATTCCAAAAGCATTCAGTGAGATTTTCAGAGTGTCTTTAAAGCGTTTCCTCTGGCCGCCTTGGGAACGTTTACCACAACGCAACTCACCGTAAAAAATTCATTTAGGGAGCCTGTGATCTTGCATGCGAGTCAAGTGACCAGCTCAGCGAATCTGATTCTTCATTAGTTTAGTGTGGATACTGGGCATGGACGCTCTTTCAAGGACTTCAGTGTCTGGGATCTTGTCTTGCCATTTAATCTTCAGTAACTTCCTAAGGCAGACTGTGTGGAAGTGGTTTAATTTCCTAGCGTGTCGCTGATAAACAGTCCAGGTTTCACAAGCATATAGCAGTGTGGATAATACAACTGCTTTGTAGACTTTTAGCTTTGTTTGCAAGACTTATTCCAGTTCTGTCCCATACATTCTTGTACAGTCTGCCAAAGGCCGCACTGGCCTAGGAGATTCTTGCATTCACTTCGTCATCAATTGTGGCAGCTTGTGACACAGTGCTGCCAAGATAGGTGAATTTGTCCACAACACTTAGTCTATGATCATTCACTTTGATATTCGGCACAGTGTGATTATTCCCTGGAGCTGGCTGGTACATAACTACAGTCTTCTCCAAATTGATATTGAGCCCAAAGTTGGCACAGGCATGTGAGAAAGCTGAAACATTATGTTGCATGTCCGCCTCTGAGTTGGCGTATAGAGCGCAGTCATCAGCAAACAGGAGCTCTCTGACGGTGTCGCTGTCAATTTTGGTTTTAGCTTTCAGCCTTCTGAGATTGAATAACTTTCCATCCATGCGGTAGTTGATGTCTATTCCAATGTCATTGTTCTCAAAGGCATTCGTCAGCACAGCTGAAAACATGAGGCTGAACAGTGTTGGTGCCAGGACACATACTTGCTTCACTCCATTGGTGACAGGAAAGGGTTCAGACAGTTCACCATTTTCCTGTACTCTTGCCTGCATGCCATCATGAAATAGCCGCACTATTTGGACAAACTTTTGTGGACAGCCATATTTTGCCATAATCTTCCACAGTCCTTCTCTGCTGACTGTATCAAAAGCCTTGGTAAGGTCAATGAAAGTGGAGAACATTTCGCAGTTCTGTTCCTGACATTTCTCTTGCAGCTGCCTTGCAGCGAAAATCATGTCAACAGTTCCACGTTCTTTTCTGAAGCCACATTGACTCTCAGGAAGAAGACCTTGATCGAGATGGGCCGTGAGGCGATTGAGAAGAATTCTGGCGAGTATCTTCCCTGCAATTGAAAGCAAGGAGATGCCTTAGGTGGTTGTCACAGGATTGGCGGTTTCCTTTACGTTTGTAAAGGTGGACTATTGACGCGTCCTTGCAATCTTGTGGCATGGTCTCGTTCACCCATATGTTTGTAAAGACTTGGTGAAGCTGCTCTGTTAGAACTGGCCCACCTGCCTTGTATATCTCTGCTGGGATGGAGTCTGGTCCAGGTGCCTTGCCGCTGGAGAGTTGCTGGATGGCTTTGTTTACTTCCACTATGGTTGGCAGGTCATCAAGTGTCTCATTGGTGGGAAGGTTTCATCATCGAAGAAGGAAGTTGCATTTAAGATGTTGCTGAAATGTTCTGCCCAGCGCTGAAGGATGTCTTTCTTATCGGTGACCAATGTTCCCCCATCTGCACTGAGGAGGGGAGCTGTGCCTGATGATGTAGAACCATAGACCGCTTTCAGTGAGTCGTAGAAGTTTTTCATATCATGTCTGTCAGCAAAGCCTTGAATTTCATCAGCTTTGCTGCTCAGCCAGGAGTCCTGCATGTGCCGAAGTTTCTGCTGCACTACTCTATGAATGTTCTTGAAGGCATCTTTTTTTGATGTTGAACAAGTGATGGGATGCTGGTAGTAGATCTGTGTGATAGTATTCTTATTGTAGATGGAATGTTGATTATAGATCTGTGTGATAGTATTCTTATTGTAGATGGAATGTTGGTTGTAGATGTGTGTGATAGTATTAACATTGTAGATGGAATGTTGATTGTAGATGTGTGTGATAGTATTAACATTGTAGATGGAATGTTGAGTGTAGATCTGTGTGATAGTATTAACATTGTAGATGGAATGTTGGTTGTTGACAGGATGGGAACAAGAGATGGAATGAGCTGGAGGCACCCAGCAGCAACTTGTATCCGTGGGATGACAAGTCCACCTACATCAAGTCACCTCCGTTCTTTGATGACATGGTAGGCCATTGTCTGCGTCTTACTTGTCTGTCTGTCTGTGTTTTCATATGTTTATTTTCGTTATTTTTATAACTTCCCTTGCCTAATATAAAGAAGCTAGCAAAAATATGTCTGTATAAGCATTGTAGCATACAGTGCGAATCATAAATATCTCTGCATAGTTAGTTAGTCGACAGATCATCCTCATTGCACATCGAACCATTCTGCCCATAAGTGCTCGGATCCCCTCCTCAGCAAATCCCGCAGCGTGTAGCGGCTAACGACACCAGTTCTGTGTTCATTTATTAATTTTCTTTGGCTTCCCACGTAGTGTTCTTTTGCCACATTTCTTTTAACTTGCTGTTCTCAGAACCTGATCATGTCTGCAGAAACATTCTAGCATACAGTAGGAATACAATTAGTGGAACTGGTAAAGTTGTAGAAATTTAAACAATACATAATAACACAAAGTAATGAAGCTTTACAGAACACAATTACAGAAAGCATGGGACATAACCTTCATCAGTAAAAAACAGTTGTTCCCCAACGGTTGAGAACCACTGTATTAAGATATTTCTGTTATCCATCTATTTGGTTATCCCTCACAACCCTGGTCCTGACGGTGAGGTTAATCAAAGTTTTACTGTTATCAGTTATCAGTTTAGTTATCAGTTAGGGTATCTTCGTTGCACTCCGGACATGTCCATAGGTGCTCAGATCCTCCCCCCAGCATATGCATCAGCGTCCGGTGGCTAATAGTGCCAGTTCTGTGTTGGTTGACGAGGCGCTTTGTTTTCCCGATGTACCTCTCGCATCTGGCTGTGCCGATTCTTACTCCCAGGTCTTTTATCCTGGACAGTGATGTGGAATCACTGACGTCAAAGTCCTCTGTTCTCGCCATATCTTTAAGGATGTTAATAACATCGGCACGATCCATGGGCTGGCCATCAACAGGGGGTGCAGAGCCAGCCAGTTTGTCAGCTCGTTCATTTTCCTCGACTCCCGCATGTCCCGGGACGAAGATGAAGGTGACTTTACGGACAACAGACTTCCGCAGTGATTCAGTCCACTGTCTGCGTACAGATCCAGCTTCGAGTTTTACTGTATATACACTTTTAAAGTTTTACTGTATATACACAAAACACAACATATAAACATAGGGAAGTCACTTCAGTGAGTACATTCAGGCATAAAAACAGGATGGGAAGAATGGACAGATGAACAAATGAGAACAGTAAAAAGACCATGATGTTGCTGATATGTGCCACCATGTTATGAATGATGTATGCCACAATAATGTGTGTCACAATGATGTATGTCACAATGATGTGTGTCACAATGATGTATGTCACAATAATGTGTGTCACAATGATGTATGTCACAATAATGTGTGTCACAATGATGTATGCCACAATAATGTGTGTCACAATGATGTATGTCACAATGATGTGTGTCACAATGATGTATGTCACAATGATGTGTGTCACATCTCTCCACCTGTGACAGGAGCTGGAGCTGGCCAGTGTCAAGCCAATCACAAAAGCTGCAGTCTTGCTGAACCTGGGTGACTCGGTGACTACGGACCACATCTCTCCTGCTGGAAGTATTGCCAGGAACAGCCCAGCCGCCAGATACCTGGCCGCCCGCGGGTAGGCACTTGTCTGTTGTCTCTAGACATAGGCTGTCATTGTTGGTATCTTTGTTGTTGTCTTGCTGTCAGCATTAGTAGAAACCTGGTTGGACTCATCAACAGACAGGTGGCAACCTTGCCGTGTCAGAATTCATGTTCACGTTTGTCAACTAGCGGAGCTGAGGAAGCCTCGTTGACCTGCTAGCTGAGTGGGCTCGGGTCGGAATCAGTGACTAGGACAGGGATGGTGGCCTGCTTGATACTGACAGCAGCACACATTGTGTATCAACCTAAGGGTCCTGTCTATCTCAAGGTGAGTACAAGGGACCTTGTCTTGACTATCGTCTTGACTTTGTCAACAGGAGGTGTCAACTGGAGGTGTATCTGCAATGTCAACGGTCATTTCACTAATGTTCATATTGTGTGTGTGTGTGTGCGTGTGTGTGCGTGCGCACGTGCATGCTATAATAAGTATATAATATAGCTTGTCATGTGGCAGCCTAATGTCCACTGCATCTGTGTCCGTCCCCAGTCGTCTTGACTTGTCTTGCTACTGGATTCAGATGGACACAGGCGAGAGACTGAGGTAGGCGAATTTGCTCAACTCTTCCTCACTATAAACCAATTCATCGTGCAAGTTAGTTAGTTAGTCATGGTTCCAACTTCACAGCAACAGGTCGTCCCCATTATACTCTGTTCCTGTGCCAGTGAATATCACGCAAAATGCTCCCCACTGCCCAATGTGAAAAGTGGAAAAGACAGGAGTCTCGACAAACAACAGCCCGCACAGATCCACTGTGCATAATGCCGCTGCCAGAATGTCACCACAATAGTCCCCCACGAAACACCCAGTTCATCTCTGATGGAATCGGCAGTCATTTTCCCATCTGGATGTTTCCTAGATGTTCTCCCACACAGTCCACGAAAATACAGTTCATCGTCGATGGCAGTGGCAGTCAACCAGAAGCCCAGCAGCCACGCATTTCTACATAAGGCAAAAACCGGTCAACTCTGGGACAAAGCCAGATGCCATCGCTCTGAACATGCAGTCACTGTTCCAGAAAACCTCGGGCAGATTCATAAGCATTTCACATGAAACTCACAGCTCACAGTGTCGCGCCACGCATGCACTCAGTACTAGGGCGATGGAACCATCAAGCCTCCTTAGTCGCCTCTTACGACATGCGTGGTAGGCTGCAGTGGTGCTATTCTTTGCTTCCCTTATGGGCCCCGGCAACACACGGGAGCGCAAGTCATTCTTCATCCAAATCACTGTAGGACATGAATGGTCATCATCATCATTTTGATGGACAAACAACACAACATAATAAGTGAAACATTCACAGGTGTGATTTTTTTAAAACTCACTATTGTAGTCACCTATCGTATAGTTTTATAGATACAGGTTTAGTGGCATGATGACTGATTTCATTCCGCTGGGTTTTATCCCATATGGCTCGAACTCTTTACACAAGGCATCCTGCTGACATAATTACACAAAGCATGAACTCCGTAGCTCCAGCGATGACCCTAGAATTCTCTGAGAAAGTTGCACTCATGAACCGGATGGCAGAGTCCAGAATCGAACCCACAGTCTATGCCACAGAGATGCCCTATTCTTGTGAATGTCTAGTGTTTATATCATGAAATGTTTTGTGTGTCACACCCAGGCTTGTTCCCCGTGAGTTTAACTCCTACGGGTCTCGTCGAGGACACGATGAGGTCATGGCTCGCAGCACGTTTGCAAACATCCATCTCATCAACAAATTTGTGAAGAAGTCAGGACCAAGAACTATTTATCACCCAACTGGAGAAGAGGTACGTGCCAGTTTGGGTTGTGCAGATAAAATTTGTATGTTACCTTACGTATAAACCCATGAGTGGGTGTGTTATAGTTGTATGTTATCTCATGTATAAACCCACAGATGTGAGTGTGCGTATCAACCCACAGATGTGAGTGTTATAGTTGTAGTTTATCTCACATATCAACCCACAGATGTGAGTGTGTTGTAGTTTATCTCACGTATCAACCCACAGATGTGAGTGTGTTGTAGTTTATCTCACATATCAACCCACAGATGTGAGTGTGTTGTAGTTTATCTCACGTATCAACCCACAGATGTGAGTGTGTTGTAGTTTATCTCACATATCAACCCACAGATGTGAGTGTGTTGTAGTTTATCTCACGTATCAACCCACAGATGTGAGTGTTATAGTTGTAGTTTATCTCACATATCAACCCACAGATGTGAGTGTGTTGTAGTTTATCTCACGTATCAACCCACAGATGTGAGTGTGTTATAGTTGTAGTTTATCTCACGTATCAACCCACAGATGTGAGTGTGTTATAGTTGTAGTTTATCTTACGTATCAACCCACAGATGTGAGTGTGTTGTAGTTTATCTCACGTATCAACCCACAGATGTGAGTGTGTTATAGTTGTAGTTTATCTCACGTATCAACCCACAGATGTGAGTGTGTTATAGTTGTAGTTTATCTTACGTATCAACCCACAGATGTGTGTGTGTTGTAGTTTATCTCACGTATCAACCCACAGATGTGAGTGTTATAGTTGTAGTTTATCTCACATATCAACCCACAGATGTGAGTGTGTTATAGTTGTAGTTTATCTCACGTATCAACCCACAGATGTGATGTGTTGTAGTTTATCTCATGTATCAACCCATGAGTGGGTGATTTATAGTTGTAGTTTATCTCACGTATAAACCCACAGATGTGAATGTGTTATAGTTGTAGTTTATCTTACGTATCAACCCACAGATGTGAGTGTGTTGTAGTTTATCTCACGTATCAACCCATGAGTGGGTGATTTATAGTTGTAGTTTATCTCACGTATAAACCCACATATGTGAGTGTGTTATAGTTGTAGTTTATCTTACGTATCAACCCACAGATGTGAGTGTGTTGTAGTTTATCTCATGTATCAACCCACAGATGTGAGTGTGTTATAGTTGTAGTTTATCTCACGTATCAACCCACAGATGTGAGTGTGTTATAGTTTATCTCACATATCAACCCATAAGAGAATTATATGAAGGAGAAAGGGCAGAATTAACAGAAGATAGTAACTTAGAAGGTCCACCTATTCTGAAAGAAGAAGTCGCTGACGCTATGAAACGTATGAAGAAAGGAAAAACAGCTGGGCCAGATGAAATCACAATAGAAGAATTAGAAGTATTGGGAGAATTTGGAGTAGGTATATTAACCAAAATGTTGAATGATATTTACAGCAGTGGATATTTACCCAGTGATATGCTGAAATCTGTATTTATAGCTATACCAAAAAGACCAGGAGCAATTGATTGTGAAGATTTTCGTACAATTAACCTTATAAACCATGTCACTAAGCTTCTACTCAGAATCATAATGAGAAGAACCAAAAAGAAAATAAAAATGGAAATTAGTGAAGAACAGTATGGATTTGTGGAAGGAAAGGGCACAAACAATGCAATTTATACATTGCGGACACTAATAGAAAGGTCAATAGAGAAACAGAGGGACATATATTTGTGCTTCATAGATTATACTAAGGCATTTGATAAAGTAAAACATGATGAACTGATTAAAATGTTGGAAGATATCAACACTGATGGAAAAGATTTAAGAATAATAAAGAATATTTACTGGAACCAAGTAGTAGCAATTAAAATGGGAAATAAAGAGGGTAGTTATGAACAGATAAAGCTAGGAGTACGACAAGGGTGTGTCTTGTCACCAGATCTTTTCTCCCTTTATAGCGAAGTAATAATGAGAGAGATCAAAGAGATGCCAGGAATACTAGTTGGAGGTTATAATATAAATAATATACGCTATGCAGATGACACAGTATTGGTGGCGGATAATTCAACAGACCTACAACAATTATTAGACGTTGTAGTAACAGAGAGTGCAAGGAAAGGACTCAACTTGAATATCAAGAAAACAGTAACAATGGTAATATCAAAGAAAATGGTGACACCAAAATGTGACATAGAAATAGAAGGGAAAATCCTTAACCAAGTTGATAATTTTAGATACCTAGGGGCATTTATAACATCAGATGGAAGATGTACAACAGAGATTAGGAGCAGAATAGGGCAGGCAAAAGCCGCATTTCATAAAATGAAGAGTATCTTATGCAATAAGTCACTGTCACTGAATGTAAGAAAGAGAGTGCTGAAATGCTATGTAGAACCAGTTTTGCTGTATGGCAGTGAATCTTGGAATGTAAATGATCAAATTAAGAAGAAATTAGAAGCAACAGAGATGTGGTTCCTGAGACGAATGTTGCGAATTCCTTGGACTGCCAGAGTAACTAACGATGACTGCCTGAAACAGGCTAATGAAACTAGAACATTATATACAACAATAAGACAGAGACAAACAGCTTTCCTCGGTCATGTGATGAGAAGAGAGGCATTGGAGAACATCGTAACAACTGGAAAGATCGAGGGGAAGAGAGGCAGAGGTAGACCAAGAGAAGTGATGCTGGATGGATTGAGACGGTGGCATGGAGGAATATCAGCAGCAGAGTTGATCCAGAGAACCAAAGACCGAGATCTATGGAGAGCCATGAACGCCTACGCCAGCCGGCATGGCACTTGATGATGATGATCAACCCACAGATGTGAGTGTGTTATAGTTTATCTCACATATCAACCCACAGATGTGAGTGTGTTGTAGTTTATCTCACATATCAACCCACAGATGTGAGTGTGTCGTAGTTTATCTCACATATCAACCCACAGATGTGAGTGTGTTGTAGTTTATCTCACGTATCAACCCACAGATGTGAGTGTGTTGTAGTTTATCTCACGTATAAACCCACAGATGTGAGTGTGTTATAGTTGTAGTTTATCTCACATATCAACCCACAGATGTGAGTGTGTTATAGTTTATCTCACATATCAACCCACAGATGTGAGTGTGTTATAGTTTATCTCACATATCAACCCACAGATGTGAGTGTGTTATAGTTGTAGTTTATCTCACATATCAACCCACAGATGTGAGTGTGTTATAGTTTATCTCACATATCAACCCACAGATGTGAGTGTGTTATAGTTGTAGTTTATCTCACATATCAACCTACAGATGTGAGTGTGTTATAGTTTATCTCACATATCAACCCACAGATGTGAGTGTTATAGTTGTAGTTTATCTCACATATCAACCCACAGATGTGAGTGTGTTGTAGTTTATCTCACATATCAACCCACAGATGTGAGTGTGTTGCAGTTTATCTCACATATCAACCCACAGATGTGAGTGTGTTGTAGTTTATCTCACATATCAACCCACAGATGTGAGTGTGTTGTAGTTTATCTCACATATCAACCCACAGATGTGAGTGTGTTGTAGTTTATCTCACATATCAACCCACAGATGTGAGTGTGTTGTAGTTTATCTCACATATCAACCCACAGATGTGAGTGTGTTATAGTTGTAGTTTATCTCACATATCAACCCACAGATGTGAGTGTTATAGTTGTAGTTTATCTCATGTATCAACCCACAGATGTGAGTGTGTTATAGTTGTAGTTTATCTCACATATCAACCCACAGATGTGAGTGTTATAGTTGTAGTTTATCTCACGTATCAACCCACAGATGTGAGTGTGTTATAGTTGTAGTTTATCTCACGTATCAACCCACAGATGTGAGTGTGTTGTAGTTTATCTCACATATCAACCCACAGATGTGAGTGTGTTGTAGTTGTAGTTTATCTCACATATCAACCCACAGATGTGAGTGTGTTGTAGTTGTAGTTTATCTCACGTATCAACCCACAGATGTGAGTGTGTTATAGTTGTAGTTTATCTCACGTATCAACCCACAGATGTGAGTGTGTTATAGTTGTAGTTTATCTCACATATCAACCCACAGATGTGAGTGTGTTATAGTTGTAGATCTCACATATCAACCCACAGATGTGAGTGTGTTATAGTTTATCTCACGTATCAACCCACAGATGTGAGTGTTATAGTTGTAGTTTATCTCACATATCAACCCACAGATGTGAGTGTGTTATAGTTGTAGTTTATCTCACATATCAACCCACAGATGTGAGTGTTATAGTTGTAGTTTATCTCACATATCAACCCACAGGTGTGAGTGTTATAGTTGTAGTTTATCTCACATATCAACCCACAGATGTGAGTGTTATAGTTGTAGTTTATCTCACATATCAACCCACAGATGTGAGTGTTATAGTTGTAGTTTATCTCACATATCAACCCACAGATGTGAGTGTGTTATAGTTGTAGTTTATCTTACGTATCAATCCACAGATGTGAGTGTGTTGTAGTTTATCTCACGTATCAACCCACAGATGTGAGTGTGTTATAGTTGTAGTTTATCTTACGTATCAACCCACAGATGTGAGTGTGTTGTAGTTTATCTCACGTATCAACCCACAGATGTGAGTGTGTTATAGTTGTAGTTTATCTTACGTATCAACACACTGATGTGAGTGTGTTATAGTTGTAGTTTATCTTACGTATCAACCCACAGATGTGAGTGTGTTGTAGTTTATCTCACGTATCAACCCACAGATGTGAGTGTGTTATAGTTGTAGTTTATCTCACGTATCAACCCACAGATGTGAGTGTTATAGTTGTAGTTTATCTCACATATCAACCCACAGATGTGAGTGTTATAGTTGTAGTTTATCTTTCGTATCAACCCACAGATGTGTGTTATGGTTGTAGTTTATCTCACGTATCAACCCACAGATGGACATATATGATGCAGCACAACAGTATAAACAAGACAAGCGCCCCCTAGTAATTCCTGGCTGGCAAGGAGTATGGCTCAGGCTCCTCCCGTGACTGGGCAGCCAAGGGCCCATGGATGTTGGTCAGTTCTACATACAATTCTCTGACTTTCTCTCTGACATTGCGCTGTCTTTACTGTCTGCTGCTGTCTTACTGACATTTGTGCTGTCTTTACTGTCTGCTCCTGTCTTACTGACATTTGTGCTGTCTTACTGTCTGCTCCTGTCTTATTGACATTTCTGCTGTCTTTACTATCTTCTCCCGCCATACTGACATTTGCGTTGGAACTATGGAACTATTCATATCTGGCGTCTGTCCATGTCACTATCTGACAGTCTACATCCCCATCTGTCCATGTCACCATCTGTCTGCCCATGTACCATCTGTCTGCCCATGTACCATCTGTCTGCCCATGTACCATCTGTCTGCCCATGTACCATCTGTCTGCCCATGTACCATCTGTCTGCCCATGTACCATCTGTCTGCCCATGTACCATCTGTCTGCCCATGTACCATCTGTCTGCCCATGTACCATCTGTCTGCCCATGTACCATCTGTCTGCCCATGTACCATCTGTCTGCCCATGTACCATCTGTCTGCCCATGTACCATCTGTCTGCCCATGTACCATCTGTCTGTCAGTCCATGTCATCTGTAAGTACTATGTATTGTGGTTCTGCATGTGGCAGTGACCTATCATTCTGTGCTATAGTTCTGCATGTAGCAGTGACCTATCATGCTGCACTATAGTTCTGCATGTAGCAGTGACCTATCATTCTGTGCTATAGTTCTGCATGTGGCAGTGACCTATCATTCTGTGCTATAGTTCTGCATGTGGCAGTGACCTATCATTCTGTGCTACAGTTGTGTATGTAGCAGTGACTATCATTCTGTGCTATAGTTCTGCATGTAGCACTGACCTATCATGCTGCACTATAGTTCTGCATGTAGCAGTGACCTATCATTCTGTGCTATAGTTCTGCATGTAGCAGTGACCTATCATTCTGTGCTATAGTTCTGCATGTAGCAGTGACCTATCATTCTGTGCTATAGTTGTGTATGTAGCAGTGACCTATCATGCTGCACTATAGTTCTGCATGTAGCAGTGACCTATCATGGTGTGCTATAGTTGTGTATCTAGCACTGACCTATCACATTGTGCTATAGTTGTGTATGTAGCAGTGACCTATCATGATGTGCTATAGTTGTGTATGTAGCACTGACCTATCACATTGTGCTATAGTTGTGTATGTAGCACTGACCTATCACATTGTGCTATAGTTGTGTATGTAGCACTGACCTATCATGATGTGATATAGTTGTGTATGTAGCACTGACCTATCACATTGTGCTATAGTTGTGTATGTAGCAGTGACCTATCATGATGTGCTATAGTTGTGTATGTAGCTGTGACCTGTCATGGTGTGTATGTAGCACTGACCTTTCATATTGTGCTATAGTTGTGTGTGTAGCCATGACCTGTCATTGGTTTCCTCCTGCCCCAGGGTGTCCGTGCTGTAATTGCAGAAAGCTTTGAGCGGATCCACCGCAGCAACCTGGTGGGCATGGGTCTGATCCCCCTTCAGTACCTGGAGGGACAGACCGCGGACAGTCTGGGGCTGACCGGCCGAGAGAGCTTTACCATCGTCCTGCCTGATGAGCTACAGCCTGGTCAGCTGGTCACAGTTGAGGTCAGTGCTTGCTGTTGTTAGTTGACTTTTGTATGTTGTTGACTGTTATTGTATGTTGTTGGTTGTATGTAGTTGGTTGACTGTTGTATGTTGTTGGCTGACTGTTGGTTGTATGTTGTTGGCTGACTGATGTATGTATGTTGTTGCTTGACTGTTGTATGTAGTTGGCTAACTGTTGTATGTTGTTGGCTGACTGTTGTATGTTGTACATACTGTATGTGCTCCCATAAGATCAGACCAGACTAGACTAGAGCAGACCAGACTAGACTAGAGCAGACCAGACTAGATTAGATCAGACCATATTATAGACTAGAATAGACTGGACCAGACCAGACTAGATCAGACCAGACTAGACTAGACCAAATCAGACTAGACTAGATCAGATTAGACCAGAGCAGACAGGTGAACATCCAGATGCAAGTGGGCACATGCCAGTAGTTTACACAGTGGTATTGAAGACATGTCTCATGATTTGGTCATGTCATACCTCTACCCTAGAATACAAGGTGTGCAATAGTTTATACAGTGGTATTGAAGACATGTCTCATGATTTGGTCATGTCATACCTCTACCCTAGAATATAAGGTGTGCAATAGTTTATACAGTGGTATTGAAGACATGTCTGATGATTTGGTCATGTCATACCTCTACCCTAGAATACAAGGTGTGCAATAGTTTATACAGTGGTATTGAAGACATGTCTGATGATTTGGTCATGTCATACCTCTACCCTAGAATATAAGGTGTGCAATAGTTTATACAGTGGTATTGAAGACATGTCTGATGATTTGGTCATGTCATACCTCTACCCTAGAATACAAGGTGTGCAATAGTTTATACAGTGGTATTGAAGACATGTCTGATGATTTGGTCATGTCATACCTCTACCCTAGAATATAAGGTGTGCAATAGTTTATACAGTGGTATTGAAGACATGTCTGATGATTTGGTCATTTCATACCTCTACCCCAGAATACAAGGTGTGCAATAGGTCAGTTGTTATCCAACCAGAGAGAGAGAGAGAGAGAGAGAGAGAGAGAGAGAGAGAGAGAGAGAGAGAGAGAGAGAGAGAGAGAGAGAAAGAGAGAGAGAGAGAGACCCTGAGTATTATCTCTCATTGTGGGAACAATAACTGACCTCTAATCCAACAATTATAGGTCAGTTATTGTTCCAAAATGAGAGATAATACCCGGGGTCTCTCACAATGTAAGATGAGACTGTGTGTCCAATTTGTGAACCTCTAAAAATAAAGTTTGTTTATTCGTTCATTTACTCTCTCTCTCTCTCTCTCTCTCTCTCTCTCGTCTCTCTCTCTCTCTCGTCTCTCCTCCTGTAGTATACCCTTGCTGTAATACCTTGTCTCTCTATCTCATCTCTCTTCTATAGTGTACCTGAGATATGTAATACTTTGTCTCTATCTCATCTTTCTCCTATAGTGTACCTGAGATATGTAATACCTGGTCTCTCCTCCTTTAGTATACCCTTGCTGTAATAGCTTTTTACGATACACAATGTATATGTACAATTTTTTCTCAAATTGTTTACAATTTTTGTGAGAATGCTCATGACAATCGTCCGTGTATGTGTGTGTAATGTGTGGGAGTTTTTTCATACTAGTTTAAGTGATTATGTGAGGCATCATGTCTAGATGTGAGGATGTGTGTGTGGGGGGCGTATGTATGCAGGAGATATGTGTGTAGGGGATGTATGTGTGGAGGGAGTGTGTGTAGGGGTTGGGGAATGGGTGGGTGGGGGATGTGTATATGGGTGGGGGGTATATGTATGGGTAGGGAGACATGTGTGGGTGGGAGATGTATGTGTGGGTGAGGGATGTGCCGGAAGGTGGGGGATATATGGGTGGGTGTGGAAATGTGTAGGTGGATGAAGGACAATTGACATTTTGTTTCAAAATTGACAATTGACATATATCATTTGACAATGTATTTTCCTATGTGAATGTATCATGCACTATTGATGAATGAAAGATGAGTGATTGGAAGGGTCGAATTTAAGGCGGGCCTATGTGCCCAATGTGTAACCCTTTTAAAATAAAGTTCAATTGAATTGAAATTGAAATTGAATTGAATACCTTGCTGTTCTTGTCTGACTACTTGACATGTCTGTCACAGCTGGACAACGGACAGAGCTTCCAGACCAAGCTGCGCTTCGACACAGAAGTGGACCTGACCTACTTTAGGCACGGAGGCATCTTGAACTACATGGTCCGTCGCACTCTGGGAGTCTGCTAAACCTGTGCCAGCTGTCTATAAGACTGTTTATTGTCTTATGTTGACCTGTCTATAAGACTGTTTATTGTCCTATGTTCAGCTGTCTATAAGACTGTTTATTGTCCTATGTTCACCTGTCTATAAGACTGTTTATTGTCCTATGTTCACCTGTCTATAAGACTGTTTATTGTCCTATGTTGACCAGTCTATAAGACTGTTTATTGTCCTATGTTCAGCTGTCTATCATCATCATCATCATCTTCCACTTCTGCCGTCAAGCGTCGTGGGGAGGAATAATTTGCGTTCCAGCGCCCGGTGGGCGGCACTGGATAGTGTCATTCCGTGTGGTTGTACAATGTCTCTGATGTCGTCAATCCATTTTCTTCTTGGACGTCCTCGTGGTCTCGTCGCAGATGATCTTTGATGTAAGGCCAGTGATGGTAGTTGCTGATGTTGCATTCTAACAACATGGCCAAACCACTTGATCTTCTGTCTTTCAATAAATGTGGCACAAGGTGTTGATCCCACAGTCTGTCTGATAGTAACATTTCTTACTCGGTCTCGGATTGTTAAGTTGGCAGCTCTCCTCAGGCATCTCATTTCGCAGGTGTTGATTTTGCGAAGGTGTAATTTGGATAAAGTCCAGGTTTGAGATTGGTAGCATAGGGTTGGTGTGAATATGCTGTTTATTATCTGTCGTTTTGCGGACATGGGTATATTTAGATGTTTCCGTAAGGGTGATAGTTGATATGTAAGTGCACTAGCTTTTTGACATCTGATTTCAATTTCTCTGTCCAATCTGCCATCTTCTGTGATCATACTTCCAAGGTATTTGAATTCTTTAACTTGTTTCAGAGTTGTGTTATTTATCTGTATACTTAGTGGGCCTGGCGATCTGCTAACTTGCATTACTTCGGTTTTGGCTGTGTTTATACTCATATTGTATCTGCTGCAGGTTGAACTCAGATTAGTAATATGATTTTGTAGTCTGCCCTCATCGCTGTAAAACAGGCACTGATCATCTGCAAATAGAAGTTCATTTATTCCCTGTGGGTCAGTTGTTTCATCTGGAGTAAAGAGTTCTAAATTTTCTGAATCTGGTCTGTTGAGACTTGCTTCTTTGGAAATTCTGTCCATGTAAATATTGAATAGCAGGGGAGAGAGCACACATCCCTGTCTCACTCCTGTATTGACTGTGAACATATCTGATATACCTTCCTGTGTTCTTACTGCACTTTGGCTCGAGTGGTACATGGCTATGATGTTTTCTAGCAGTTGCCCTTCTATCCCATAGTCTTCAAGGATGGTCCATAATTTGTATCTGTCTACTCTATCAAAAGCCTTTTCCTGATCTACAAACACAATATTCTGCTGGTCACTATATTCAATAGTTTTTTCACAAATTTGTCTAAGTGTAAATAATGCATCAGTGCAACTTTTACCTTTCCGAAAACCGAATTGTGCTTTGCTTAACTGTTGTTCAACTATTGGTCTAGCTCTTTGTTCCAAAAGTTTTGCATACATTTTCCCTATATGGCTCAGGAGTGATATACCTCTGTATGTTTCGCACTCTCTCATATTGCCTTTCTTTTGCCAGTCTATAAGACTGTTTATTGTCCTATGTTCACCTCTCTATAAGACTGTTTATTGTCTTATGTTCACCTGTCTATAAGACTGTTTATTGTCCTATGTTCACCTGTCTATAAGACTGTTTATTGTCCTATGTTGACCTGTCTATAAGACTGTTTATTGTCCTATGTTCACCTCTCTATAAGACTGTTTATTGTCTTATGTTCACCTGTCTATAAGACTGTTTATTGTCCTATGTTCACCTGTCTATAAGACTGTTTGCTTGTTGTCCTGTCCCCAGCTGTCCACGCCCCCATGTAACCCAACCCAGGAGAAGCAGCTCTGAAATGTGTATTGAATGTCTGAAAGTATCATCCTGTTTTGTA
This sequence comes from Cepaea nemoralis, assembly GCA_014155875.1. NCBI lineage: Eukaryota > Metazoa > Mollusca > Gastropoda > Stylommatophora > Helicidae > Cepaea > Cepaea nemoralis. The sequence goes on from JACEFZ010004082.1 coordinate 133,146, forward strand.
TATTTGTTCTGGCACAGTCTCGGATCTACCACCCTGATACTTGGGTGTGCATTAGAATCTGCTGTTGACCTGCCTTTCTGGTCAGTTTGTTCACACCTGTTGCCATTTTTGTACTGCTGTTACCATGAGCTGCCATTGTTAGCTGTCAACACACTGAAGTGTTTGTATCATGCTGTTAGATTGATGTCACACACTGAAGTGTTTGTATCATGCTGTTAGATTGATGTAACACACACACACACACATTTTCCTGACACTTAATAAACATATCAATAATCCTGACAAATGACAAACATACCACAAATCCTGACATATGACAAACATACCACAAATCCTGACATATGACAAACATACCACAAATCCTGACATATGACAAACATACCACAAATCCTGACAAATGACAAACATAAAACAAACCTTGATATTTAATCAACATACCACTAACCCAGACATTTGATAAACATACCATAAAGCCTGGCAGATCTCATACAGACTCCACACTTTGATAAATCTCAGCAAACCCCCAACCCTGAAATATCAAACCCCAACCCTGGAATATGAAAGAGACCCTCAACCCTGGAATATGAAAGAAACCCCCAACCCTGGAATATGAAAGAGACCCCCAACCCTGGAATACGAAAGAGACCTCCAACCTGGAATATGAGACCTTCAACCCAGGGATATTAAAGAGACCTGCCAGGCTCGGAACCACCAGGCCCCCCATGTATGACCTCGCATATGACCTCACATATGACCTCATGTATGACCTCATCTGTGACCTCCTGCACACTTGTTCATGTGAAATCCTGGCCTACAAAAGAGAGCCCACGTGTGTGTGATTTGAGATGCATTCTTGTGTTTGTATTCCTGCCGTGTTGTCCAGCAGATAATCCAGACATATTGGGTTGATGGCCTCCACACGGCAACACATGTAGTATTTCTGGTTTGAATGTTGCAGATGTATTCTTGTGTTCACTGTAATTGTTTTCTGGTTTTAGTATTGTAGTTGTGTTCTTGTTTCAATTGTAGCACGCGCACTGTTGTTATATAACTGCATTTTTGTCTACTTGTTTCTCTCATACCCACTTGTGTTTGTCCTTCTCTTTGGGCTTGTATGCTGTTGTATTTCCTCCTGTTATTATTTTGCCGACCCTCTTGAAATAATTGTCTTCTCTCTGGCTAAAATTATCTCCCTTCTGTTTATAATTACCTCCCTTCTAATTATAAATGTCTTCCATCTTGTTTTATGTCATTTAACTTTCTATAATTGTCTCCCCCTTGCTATAATTATGTCGTCTCACTTGTTATACTTATCTCCCCTCTTGATATAATTGTGTCCCCTCTTGATATAATTGTGTCCCCTCTTGATATAATTGTGTCATTCCAATATCTATAATTGTCTCTCTTATACAATAATTGTGATCTCTCTTTTATTTACTATAATTGTCTCCCCATCTCTCTTGCTATATTTTTCTCCCTTATAATTTTATTTGCTATAATTGTTTGCTATAATTGTCTATCCACTTGCTTGTCTACCCTGTTGCATTGTTTTATTATCTCCCCTCTTGCTTGTGTTTTGTTTATCTCCCCTCTTGCTGGCATTTTTGCTTGCTAAAATATAGTGCAAACAGGGAATGAGCCTAGTCAATACATGTGTCTATAGACTGACTACACCAGGTAATTGTGTTTGTATTTGATTCATTGTGTGTGTGACGACGACGACAGAACCCAGCTTCCAGTCTGACCTCGGCTGTCGGGGTATGCGAGAATGTCATCTGACTGCTCATGTTGAAGTGTGTGGGTGCAGCGCTGCAGACATTCACTAGATAATGTCAACAAACATACAACTCAGCAGCACAGTTATATCCCAGGCAACAGCCATGTTTATGGTTCATGTGGTTGGTTCTGTTGCCATGGAGAGTGAAGACCGTGCAGTTAGAACATGAGCTGGGCACTACATGGTTGTGTGATGTGCGTGTTCCAGCGTCCGCGGCACGTGCGGTATTTATGTTGCATTGATTTGTTTAGTATATAAACAGATGAATTCTTATGTTGCTCACGTTTGTTTTATTTTGTCTGCTGAAACAAGACAGTTAATTCTATCTCCTGGCTACACCTTGTAGAACTGTGACCCATCTACTGGGCGTATGTGTCTGTGACCCATCTACTGGGTGTATGTGTCTATAGAGTGACCCATCTACTGGGCGTATGTGTCTATAGAGTGACCCATCTACTGGGCGTATGTGTCTATAGAGTGACCCATCTACTGGGCGTATGTGTCTATAGAGTGACCCATGAACTAGTGTGGTGTCCTAATAACTAGACTTGCCCAGTCAGTCAGGTCCCAGAAACCAGGTGTCATCTCTATAACCAGGTGTCATCTCTATAACCAGGTGTCATCTCTATAACCAGGTGTCATCTCTATAACCAGGTGTCATCTCTATAACCAGGTGTCATCTCTATAACCAGGTGTCATCTCTATAACCAGGTTGATCTCTATAACTGGGTTGATCTCTATAACCAGGTGTCATCTCTATAACCGGGTTGATCTCTATAACCAGGTGTTATCTCTACAACCAGGTGCCATCTATATAACTGAGTTGATCTCTATAATCAGGTGTCATCTCTTTAACCAGGTTGATCTCTATAACCAGGTGCCATCTCTATAACCGGGTTGATCTCTATAACGAGGTGCCATCTCTGTAACCAGGTAGTATCTCTATAACCAGGTGCCATCTCTATAACCAGATGACACCTCTATAACAAGGTGGTACTTATAACCAGGTGTCATCTCTATAGCCATGCACCTGGTTGTAGAGATGGCAGAAGTTTCTATGTCTCTGCCCACAGTCGCAACCATACGGAATCATTCTTCAACAATGTATTTGTGAACAAGCCAGTTGTGTTGTAATAAATGTGTTTATTGTCACATGAAATACTACACTTAGTGGACATGGAGTGTCCGCTACACACACTCTAAACTAACCGGTCAAGTCCTAACTGCTGGCCACTTCAGTTACACAATATTCTATCACACAGGAAGTATGCACAGACAATATTCTATCACACAGAAAGTCTGCAGTGACAAGACTAGATTTATGTACATATATGTCTGACTGCATACAAGACACACACAACAACATTCAGTAGCTCAGTATCAACACTCAAGTACATGACAACTTGACTCTGCCAATGGTGCATAATCAAAGGACAATAACTCTACAGAATTGCTGATTTATTGTCCCGTGGAAACATTGCATTCTCACGAGAAATAAATTTCCTTCTTGGAAAGAAGTACTACAACTGAAGGTAGACTAGAATAAATCATACTGCCTGGATGTATTTTCTCTCATCTCATCATGTTCCTCTTGTACCTTGCGGTGTCGAGGATGAAGTATAAACTTCGTGAGAGTGCCCGATTATGGGCTTCATATATCGATATTCCCATGGACTCTGCTATTCCCTCCGTCCATCGTTTACGTGGTCGGCCTCTTCCTCTGCTTCCATCTGGTCTGTACATCATTGCTTGTTGTGGTATGCTGTTGACTGGTAACCTACTTGCATGGCCAAACCATTTGACTTGCTGCTTTCTAATAAAATCTAGTGCTGCTTTAACCCCCACTTTAGTCCTGATTTCTTCATTTCTGATCTTATCTCTTCTTGATATGTTGAGTATTCTTCTCAGAAACCTCATTTCTGTTGTTGTGATATTTCTTTTCTCTTTTTCTGTCATTGTCCAGGTTTGGCATTGGTAGCAGAGAGTTGGTAGGAAGATTGTGTTGTAAAGTGCTTTCTTAGTAGTTATTGATACATGTTTGTTCTTTAGTATTGGTGCCATTTGTCCAATGAGTTGATTTGCCTTATTGCACCTATTTTCGATCTCGTCTTCTGATCTGCCATTTGATGATATTATACTTCCTAGGTACTTGAAACTCTTCACTTGTTTCAAGGGATGTTCGTTTAGGTGAATTGTTGTTGTTTGTTCTTCTTTAGTTATAGTCATTACCTCTGTTTTGCTTGTGCTAATTTTCATGTTATGTTCCCTACACATTTCATTTAGACTATTCATGTGGTCTTGTAATTCAGCTTCTGATTTTGCTATTAGTGTTTGGTCGTCCGCAAACAGGAGTTCTCTAATGGTTAGATTTGCAGATGGTTCTTCTTCTGTGATCTCGTCATGCGGTATTCTTGCTGTCTCTGCTTGGCTGGTTTCTTTCATTGAATTCGATTGATTTTTCTATAAGTTGTCTAAGAGCAAAAATGGCATCTGTGCATCCTTTGTTTTTCCTAAATCCAAGTTGTGTTTCGCTTAGCTGGGGTTCTAAAGTAGTTCGTAATCTTTTTTCAAGAATTTTGCAAAATATTTTCCCAGTATGACTCAACAGTGAAATGCCTCTGTATTGAGTGCAGTCTCTTTTGCTGTCTTTGTTTTTCCAAATTTGGATAATTATGGCGTTTCCCCAGTCTTGTGGTGTCTGTTGTTCTACCCAAACATGGTTGAATAGTCTATGTAGCCAAGCTGTTCCTACTTCTCTTGCTGCTTTAATTAGTTCATTTGGTATTTCATCCTGTCCCGATGATTTGTTCAATGGGGCTAATCTGATGGCTTCTATAATTTCTTCTTTTAGTATGTCTGGTTCTAGTTCTTCGGTGACATCTGTGTAGGTCTCTTGAATTCCTGTGACATCTGATGGGATGTTGAGAAGTTGTTCGAAATACTGCTTCCATCTTATTAGGATTTGTATTTGTTCACTTATTGGTTCTCCATTTTCGCTGTTAATTATTTCAGTTGGGTCAAAGGGTTCTCCTCTGGTTCGCATTGCACTTATCTTTTTGTAGCAGTTTCTAGTTGCCTCCTTGTAGTTTTTATTTAAGGTTTCTCCATACTCTTCCCAGTCTTTTTGTTTTTCCCTCTTTACTATTCTACTCACATGTCTTCTCGCTATTCTATATTCTCTGTAATCACATTCCTGTTTGCTCTTCAACCACTTTTTATATTTTTCCTTTTTTTCTGAACGTCCCACATCTCATACTCTGAGTTCATATGGACAAAGTCGTTCCTTCCATACTCTGAGATCATATAGAAAGGCTACCACATTTCATAGTAATATTTAATTTAATAAAATTTTACATAACACTGAAATATAATATTCAGAGCAGGAGATGATATGATACATGGTCACACACAATGAACACTGAAATATAACAGATGACACAGTCACACACAATGTTAACACTGAAATATAACAGATGACACATGTCACACACAATGTTAACACTGAAATATAACGGATGACAGTCACTCACAATGTTAACACTGAAATATAACAGATGCCAAAGTCACACACAATGTTAACACTGAAATATAACAGATGACACAGTCACACACAATGTTAACACTGAAATATAACAGATGACACATGTCACACACAATGTTAACACTGAAATATAACAGATGACACAGTCATAATGTTAACACTGAAATATAACAGATGACACATGTCACACAGACCTGATAAGGAGAACTCACTAGGGGCCCCCCAAAAAAGTTGTTCTTATCAGAAATTCCTCTGATTCAGATAAGAGTTCAAGCATACGGTAATGCATTTACAACATACAATACAATAATGAACGAGCGTTGAATATGACAGATGTATGACACAGAAATATGACAGATGTATGACACAGAAATATGAGATGTATGACACAGAAATATGACAGATGTATGACACAGAAATATGACAGATGTATGACACAGAAATATGACAGATGTATGACACAGAAATATGACAGATGTATGACACAGAAATATGTAAATCACCAAAAGAGTACACAGCTGACACACATATCTAGAGAATAACGTTTTACACTTTGAAATGAAAAAGCTGAAATTTTCCTCTGTATCTTAGTACCTGTACTTGAGTTAATAAAAATATCTTTCCATGGCATCCTTAAATTCAACGCTGCTTTTCAGTTCTTCATTCCTGTGACAATCAACTTGTCCACTATGAAACATTCTCCTTATATTTTATGATTCCTGAAAGCTTGATTTTGGAACGTCAAATTCCTTTTCTATGTTCCACTTTCTGTAATAGCTCAATCTTTCTTGTCAAAGATATGGATTTTAACTATCCAGCTATTTTTAGAGAGGAAAGAACTCAAATTCTAACACAGACGAAGCATGATAAATAGCCAAAAATATGTACAGGTATATGAAAAAAGTTTGCCATAAGCAGATAAAATTAAATAGTCGGGACATGTTTAATCGTTGGTCACATCCGCAAATTTGTGATAAATGGTTTCCGCTTAACCGGACATTTTGTACAAAGATGAAGATAAATTGCCGGTGATAAACAAATTGTTTTTCACATCAGAAATTCACCACATCAGAGATCATCTTAAGTGGTTTGCACTGTATAACAGATACACGTCACACACAATGTTAACAAAAAATATAACAGATACACATGTCACACACAATGTTAACAAAAATATAATAGGAAATGCAGTACAATAATACAAGTTATACTGAAGTCATGAATGTAAACATCTCATGCATACAGGCGCCATCATCTAGAACATCTGTCTTCCTTTCTTACAATCACAAACACACTCTGGTCTCTCTGGGGTTTAGACATTCATGACGTGAAACATAATTGGGTGATCTTATACCAAACATGTGATTGGGTGTCTGACCAGGGCGTGATCTTATACCAAACATGTGATTGGGTGTCTGACCAGGGCATGATCTTATACCAAACATGTGATTGGGTGTCTGACCAGGGCGTGATCTTATACCAAACATGTGATTGGGTGTCTGACCAGGGAGTGATCTTATACCAAACATGTGATTGGGTGTCTGACCAGGAAGTGACCTTATACCACACATGTGATTGGGTGTCTGACCAGGGCGTGATCTTATACCAAACATGTGATTGGGTGTCTGACCAGGACATGATCTTATACCAAACATGTGATTGGGTGTCTGGCCAGAAAGTGATCTTATACCAAACATGTGATTGGGTGTCTGACCAGGACATGATCTTATACCAAACATGTGATTGGGTGTCTGACCAGGACATGATCTTATACCAAACATGTGATTGGGTGTCTGACCAGGTAGTGATCTTATACTCAAACATGTGATTGAGTGTCTGACCAGGGAGTGATCTTATACCAAACATGTGATTGGGTGTCTGACCAGGGCGTGATCTTATACCAAACATGTGATTGGGTGTCTGACCAGGACATGATCTTATACCAAACATGTGATTGGGTGTCTGACCAGGACGTGATCTTATACCAAACATGTGACTGGGTGTCTGACCAGGGCGTGATCTTATACCAAACATGTGATTGGGTGTCTGACCAGGACATGATCTTATACCCAACATGTGATTGGGTGTCTGACCAGGACGTGATCTTATACCAAACATGTGATTGGGTGTCTGACCAGGACGTGATCTTATACCAAACATGTGATTGAGTGTCTGACCAGGGAGTGATCTTATACCAAACATGTGATCGGGTGTCTGACCAGGGCGTGATCTTATACCAAACATGTGATCGGGTGTCTGACCAGGACATGATCTTATACCAAACATTTGATCGGGTGTCTGACCAGGACATGATCTTATACCAAACATGTGATTGGGTGTCTGACCAGGACGTGATCTTATACCAAACATGTGATCGGGTGTCTGACCAGGACGTGATCTTATACCAAACATGTGATTGGGTGTCTGACCAGGACGTGATCTTATACCAAACATGTGATTGGGTGTCTGACCAGGGCGTGATCTTATACCAAACATGTGATTGGGTGTCTGACCAGGGCGTGATCTTATACCAAACATGTGATTGGGTGTCTGACCAGGGCGTGATCTTATACCAAACATGTGATTGGGTGTCTGACCAGGGCGTGATTTTATACCAAACATGTGATTGGGTGTCTGACCAGGGAGTGATCTTATACCAAACATGTGATTGGGTGTCTGACCAGGGCGTGATTTTATACCAAACATGTGATTGGGTGTCTGACCAGGTAGTGATCTTATACCAAACATGTGAGTGGGTGTCTGACCAGGGCGTGATCTTATACCAAACATGTGATTGGGTGTCTGACCAGGGCATGATCTTATACCAAACATGTGATTGGGTGTCTGACCAGGGCGTGATCTTATACCAAACATGTGATTGGGTGTCTGACCAGGGCGTGATCTTATACCAAACATGTGATTGGGTGTCTGACCAGTGCGTGATCTTATACCAAACATGTGATTGGGTGTCTGACCAGGGCGTGATCTTATACCAAACATGTGATTGGGTGTCTGACCAGGGCGTGATCTTATACCAAACATGTGATTGGGTGTCTGACCAGGTAGTGATCTTATACCAAACATGTGATTGGGTGTCTGACCAGGTAGTGATCTTATACCAAACATGTGATTGGGTGTCTGACCAGGTAGTGATCTTATACCAAACATGTGATTGGGTGTCTGACCAGGACGTGATCTTATACCAAACATGTGATTGGGTGTCTGACCAGGTAGTGATCTTATACCAAACATGTGATTGGGTGTCTGACCAGGTAGTGATCTTATACCAAACATGTGATTGGGTGTCTGACCAGGGCGTGATCTTATACCAAACATGTGATTGGGTGTCTGACCAGGATGTGATCTTATACCAAACATGTGATTGGGTGTCTGACCAGGTAGTGATCTTATACCAAACATGTGATTGGGTGACTGACCAGGTAGTGATCTTATACCAAACATGTGATTGGGTGTCTGACCAGGGCGTGATCTTATACCAAACATGTGATTGGGTGTCTGACCAGGACATGATCTTATACCAAACATGTGATTGGGTGTCTGACCACGGCGTGATCTTATACCAAACATGTTATTGGGTGTCTGACCAGGACGTGATCTTATACCAAACATGTGATTGGGTGTCTGACCAGGGAGATATGTTACAGCAAACATGGTACAAACAAGTCTAGACAGGTACACCCACACAATATTTCACACACCAACAGATGTGGGTACACCCACACAATATTTCACACACCAACAGATGTGGGTACACATGTCCCTGTGGGCATACAAGTAGGCAGTACAGTTATACATAATATAGTAGACAATATAGACATAGGCAGCACAGATGTAAGAGACCCAGATGTAAGAGTCACAGATGTAAAAGACATGTGTAAGACAGATGTAAGAGACATAGATGTAAGAGACCCAGATGTAAGAGACCCAGATGTAAGAGACATAGATGTAAGAGACATAGATGTAAGAGACATAGATGTAAGAGACATAGATGTAAGAGACATAGATGTAAGAGACATAGATGTAAGAGATATAGATGTAAGAGATATAGATGTAAGAGACATAGATGCAAGAGACATAGATGCAAGAGACATAGATGCAAGAGACATAGATGTAAGAGACCCAGATGTAAGAGACATAGATGTAAGAGACCCAGATGTAAGAGACATAGATGTAAGAGACCCAGATGTAAGAGACCCAGATGTAAGAGTCACAGATGTAAAAGACATGTAAGACAGATGTAAGAGATAGATGTAATAGAGATATGTAAGAGACATAGATGCAAGAGACCCAGATGTAAGAGATATAGATGTAAGAGATACAGATGCAGTCTTGACTGAAACTTCAAAAGCCAAATGGAGAAGCCAACAGATGGTGGAGAGACACTGGTCACCAGAGAAGTGCCCGGAGAGATGCTACCACCGTCAGACAAGTGGACACAGGAAACTGATAGACTAGCAGCTCTCATCTGGGGCAGTAGCACGGACAGATGGCACCAAATGGAACCAGATGATGATGTGGAATGTGGTGAAATGATATGTAGTGGGCATCTATGTAACAAGCATTATCTAGGCAACAAGCATTATCTATGCAACAAGAATGACTGGGCTCTGGTGGCTAACAACAGTTTTGATTTTCTGGTCAACACAAGCAGGGAGATCAAATATCTCGTTTGTGCTACAAACAACACGGACACTGCCAGGGAGATCAAACAACACGGACACTGCCAGGGAGATCAAACAACACGGACACTTCCAGGGAGATCAAACAACACGGACACTGCCAGGGAGATCAAACAACACGGACACTGCCAGGGAGATCAAACAACACGGACACTGCCAGGGAGATCAAACAACACGGACACTGCCAGGGAGATCAAACAACACGGACACTGCCAGGGAGATCAAACAACACGGACACTGCCAGGGAGATCAAACAACACGGACACTGCCAGGGAGATGGCAGACAGCGTGAGTGTGTCTACACGTCTAGCAATGACACATCTAGACAACAACACACAAGTCACATGGGGGAATCTGCATCAACACATAAATATACTGCATGTGTGTGTGTGAGAGACAGAGAGAGAGACAGAGGGAGAGAGAGAGAGAGAGAATAACAAACACACTGTGGGGAAGAGTGAGAACAAATGTAAGGGGGTGAGCTATAACAAACATGTGGGAGGAGAGCAAGAAAAAATGTGTGGGGGTGAGCTATAACAAACGTGGGGGAGAGCTAGAACAAACATGTGGGGAGAGCTAGAACAAACATGTGGGAGGAGAGCAAGAACAAATGTGTGGGGGTGAGCTATAACAAATGTGGGGGAGAGCTAGAACAAACACATTGTGGGGGAAATATTAAACAAACATGTGGGAGAGTGCTAGAACAAATATGGGGGAGTGCTAGAACAAACATATGTGGGAGAGCTAGAAAAAATGTGTCGCAGAGAGCTAGAACAAACACATTGTGGGGGGGGGGGGGAGAGATTAAACAAACATGTGGGAGAGAGCTAGAACACATGTGTGGAGGAGAGCTAGAACAAACACATTGTTGGGGGGGGGGGGGACGAGAAGATTAACAAAACGTGGGGGAGAGCTAGAACAAACACACTGTGGGGAGGGGGGGGGGGAGAAGTATAAAACAAATACATTGTGGGGGGGGGGGAGGAAGAGAGCTAGAACAAATGTGTGAGAGGAGCTAGAACAAATGTTTGGGGGAGAGCTAGAACAAATGTGTGAGGGGAGCTAGAACAAATGTGTGGGGGAGAGCTAGAACAAATGTGTGGGGGAGAGCTAGAACAAATGTGTGGGGGAGAGCTAGAACAAATGTGTGGGGGAGAGCTAGAACAACTGTGTGGGGGAGAGCTAGAACAAATGTGTGGGGGAGAGCTAGAACTTGAGATTGCCGATGCTGGGTAGGTCTGGGAGTTTGATGTCCTTGATCTTCTGTGGAATGTTCATCTCTTTGACTGCGGACACCGCCCTGGCTGGAGCTGCAGATATACCAGCCTGGGGACACAGAGACGGGACATAGCATCAACAGATGACCACAGACAGGACACAGCTTCAACAGATGACCGCAGACAGGACATAGCATCAACAGATGACCACAGACAGGACACAGCTTCAATAAATGACCACAGACAGGATACAGCTTCAACAGATGACCACAGACAGGACACAGCTTCAACAAATGATCACAGACAGGACACAGCTTCAACAAATGATCACAGACAGGACACAGCTTCAACAAATGACCACAGACAGGACACAGCTTCAACAGATGACCATAGACAGGACACAGCTTCAACAAATGATCACAGACAGGACACAGCTTCAACAAATGATCACAGACAGGACACAGCTTCAACAGATGACCACAGACAGGACACAGCTTCAACAAATGACCACAGACAGGACACAGCTTCAACAGATGACCACAGACAGGACATAGCATCAACTGTTAACCACAGACAAGACACAGCTTCAACAGATGACCACATACAGGACACAGCTTCATGGAACTGTTGACATGATATTTGCTGCAAGGCAGCTGCAAGAGAAATGTCAGGAACAGAACTGCGAAATGTTCTCCACTTTCATTGACCTTACCAAGGCTTTTGATACGGTCAGCAGAGAAGGACTGTGGAAGATTATGGCAAAATATGGCTGTCCACGAAAGTTTGTCCAAATAGTGCGGCTATTTCATGACGGCATGCAGGCAAGAGTACAGAAAAATGGTGAACTGTCTGAACCCTTTCCTGTCACCAATGGAGTGAAGCAAGGATGTGTCCTGGCACCAACACTGTTCAGCCTCATGTTTTCAGCTATGTTGATTAATGCCTTCGAGAACGACGACATTGGAATAGACATCAACTACCGTATGGATGGAAAGTTATTCAATCTCAGAAGGCTGAAAGCTAAAACCAAAATTAACAGCGACACCGTCAGAGAGCTCCTATTTGCTGATGATTGCGCTCTATACGCCAACTCAGAGGCGGACATGCAACATAATGTTTCAGCTTTCTCACATGCCTGTGCCAACTTTGGGCTCAACATCAACTTGGAGAAGACTGTAGTTATGTACCAGCCAGCTCCAGGAAGTAATCACACTGTGCCGAATATCAAAGTGAATGATCATAGACTAAGTGTTGTGGACAAATTCACTTATCTTGGCAGCACCGTGTCACAAGCTGCCACAATTGATGACGAAGTGAATGCAAGAATCTCCAAGGCCAGTGCGGCCTTTGGCAGACTGTACAAGAATGTATGGGACAGAACTGGAATAAGCCTGCAAACAAAGCTAAAAGTCTACAAAGCAGTTGTATTATCCACACTGCTATATGCTTGTGAAACCTGGACTGTTTATCAGCGACACGCTAGGAAATTAAACCACTTCCACACAGTCTGCCTAAGGAAGCTACTGAAGATTAAATGGCAAGACAAGATTCCAGACACTGAAGTCCTAGAAAGGGCATCCATGCCCAGTATCCACACTATACTGATGAAGAATCAGATTCGCTGGGCTGGTCACTTGACTCGCATGCCAGATCACAAGCTCCCTAAACAAATGTTTTACAGCGAACTGCGTTGTGGCAAACGCTCTCAAGGTGGCCAGAGGAAACGTTTTAAAGACACTCTGAAAATTTCACTGAATGCTTTTGGAATTCATCATGACACCTGGGAGGCTGCAGCCAGAGACCGAAATTCAGTGGCGTGCATCATTACGCAAAGGTGCAGTCATATGTGAGGCAACCAGGACTGCAAGAGCTGTGAAGAAAAGGCAGGACAGAAAAACCACTGCAGGAAATCCTCCTCCAGAGACGTCAAGCATTCTTTGCCCACATTGTCAAAGAACATTTCGAGCCAAAATAGGCCTTATCAGCCATCTTAGAACTCACGGCTCCATACCTTCAACCCCACTGGATGAAATGAATGGTCATCATCATTCTTGATGGACAAACAACACAGTTTTGAGTACAGTTTTACAACATGAGTACAGTTTTACAACATGAGTACAGTTTTACAACATGAGTATAGTTTTACAACATGAGTATAGTATTACAACATGAGTACAGTCGCTGGAGCTATGGAGTTTGTGCTTTGTGCAATGCTTTCCGAGCTGCAGACAGAGGCAGAGCCTTATGGGATAAAACCGGGTGCAATTAAGTCAACCCTGTAGACTTTTAAGCAACTTTTTTTTAAGTACAGTTCTACAATATGAGCTGTTTTACAACATGAGTACAGTTTTACAACATGAGTACAAAACAGAATAGAGGGCAATATTGATTGATTGATTGATGAACCGACATCACAGCATTCAGGGCATTCCCATAAGCGCTCTGGCCCCATCCCTAGCAGCCAGCGAAGAGTTCCAACACTAATAGTTCCAGTAGCAATCTGATTATATGTCCGTCTCGCCTTTCCTCTGAGCGTTCAGCGTCGGCCAGATCTCCTCGTCACTCCTCACTGTCTCATTCTTGCCAGACCATGGTAATCCATTTGCTCCTCTGAGGTGTACACATGCTCTCACAAGGCAGGGAAATGTAAAAACACAAAACTGATATTCTGAATACATGAACATCTAAGTCAGCTGGCTGCACGCATGAAGATGGTGATATTACCCAGGTATTTCTGCTGACACCATACCTAGGCATTTGTGTGAATGAATTAGCTGGGTACGAATGTGAATATATTATTCAGCAATTTCTGAAAATATGGCATCTGGACAGCTCTGCAAATAGCATCTAGGTATTTCTGTAAATACATTACCTAGGTATTTCTGTAAATACATCACCTAGGTATTTTAAATACATTACCTAGGTATTTCTGTAAATACATTATCTAGGTATTTCTGTAAACACATTATTAGGTATTTCTGTAAATACATTATCTAGGTATTTCTATAAATATATTACCTATGTATTTCTGTAAATACATTACCTAGGAATTTCTGTAAATACATCACCTAGGTATTTTAAATACATTACCTAGGTATTTCTGTAAATACATTATCTAGGTATTTCTGTAAACACATTATTAGGTATTTCTGTAAAAACATTATCTAGGCATTTCTATAAATATATTACCTAGGTATTTCAGTAAATACATTATCTAGGTATTTCTGTAAATACATTAGGTATTTCTGTAAAAAAATTATCTAGGTATTTCTATAAATATATTATCTAGGTATTTCTGTAAATACATTATCTAGGTATTTTAGCAAAAATAATAGCGTGGTGTATCTGTGTCTAGTGAAACATAACTTTGTAAACCAGCTTTCTCGATCAACTGAAGTTTCCATTGGAAACATCTATCTCCGTACAACTTCACATCCAATATTATCACATTCGTCTGCGCTTCATCTGTCTGGGCACAGAAGGACACAGTATTAACACAGATCTGTGACTGTGCAGACCCAGAGACGAAGCCGGTTGTTCCCAGGCCAAGAATCAGACAGACGGTGTAGCTAGCATGGGGTGGTAGCAAACAAAACGTTAGAGACAAGGTGCTTGTGCAGCCAGGATTTGTTGGCACGGAGAGACAGCTGACAGTTCATGCAGGAAGATGCAATGTGCAAGTAAGTGGTGAACAGCTCCTGCCATTAAAAATCCGATGACAACTCCTGCTATTAAAAATCTGAATATGGCTGCTGCCAAAGAACAGCTAGAGACAGCAGCTGCCAAAGAACAGCCAAGACAGCAGCTGTCAAAGAACAGCCAAGACAGCAGTTGCCAAAGAACAGCTGGAGACAGCAGCTGCCAAAGAACAGCAGAGACAGCAGCTGCCTGCTAGCAAACAGAAATAAAAGAAGAAGCTATTGATGCAGCAGCCAGTAGGTGATTAAAGACAAACTTAAAAAAAGAAGAAAATAAAAAAGCATAAAGGAAATTACTTGAAATCCGACATTTTCGGACAGTAAGTTCACAGCCGAACTCCCAGGGGAAGGAAACGAGACTGATGCGTTTCCTGCGTCTGAATGCCTTCAAGTTCTGGCGAGTCTGTCTTGCCATAGACACCTGCATTCCCCCCAATTTTGTAGATGGCTCCAAGCACCCTTTCTCTGGCCTAGTTCATTTTTGGGCATTCAAGGGGTGTCATGATGGATGAAACAAGAAGACATCATTCACATATGTAAACTGAAAACATAACATGGAGGCTGGGGCAGATCATCAACCAATCACCATTGCTGATGTACTCTCACACAACAGTGCACCAATCACCATTGCTGACGTACTGTCACACAACAGTGCACCAATCACCATTGCTGATGTACTGTCACACAACAGTGCAGCAATCAACATTGCTGACGTACTGTCACACAACAGTGCAGCAATCAACATTGCTGATGTACTGTCACACAACATTGCACCAATCACCATTGCTGACGTACTGTCACACACAACAGTGCAGGAATCAACATTGCTGACGTACTGTCACACAACAGTGCAGGAATCAACATTGCTGACGTACTGTCACACACAACAGTGCAGCAATCAACATTGCTGACGTACTGTCACACACAACAGTGCAGCAATCAACATTGCTGACGTACTGTCACACACAATAGTGCAGCAATCAACATTGTTGATGTACTGTCACACAACAGTGCAGGAATCAACATTGCTGACGTACTGTCACACACAACAGTGCAGCAATCAACATTGCTGATGTACTGTCACACACAACAGTGCAGCAATCAACATTGCTCATGTACTGTCACACAACAGTGCACCAATCACCATTGCTGACGTACTGTCACACAACAGTGCACCAATCACCATTGCTGACGTACTGTCACACAACAGTGCAGCAATCAACATTGCTCATGTACTGTCTCACACAACAGTGCAGCAATCAACATTGCTCATGTACTGTGTCCTACACAACAATGCACCAATCAAAATTGCTGACATACTGTCTCACACAACAGTGCACCAATCAACATTGCTCATGTACTGTCTTACACAACAGTCACCATTGCTGATGTAATGTCTCACACAACAGTGCACCAATAACCATTGCTGACATACTGTCTCACACAACAGTGCACCAATCAACATTGCTCATAACTGTCTCACACAACAGTCACCATTGCTGATGTAATGTCTCACACAACAGTGCACCAATCACCATTGCTGACATACTGTCTCACACAACAGTGCACCAATCAACATTGCTCATGTACTGTCTTTCACAACAGTCACCATTGCTGATGTAATGTCTCACACAGTGCACCAATCACCATTGCTGACATACTGTCTCACACAACAGTGCACCAATCAACATTGCTCATGTACTGTCTCACACAACAGTCACCATTGCTGATGTAATGTCTCACACAACAGTGCACCAATCACCATTGCTGACATACTGTCTCACACAACAGTGCACCAATCACCATTGCTGACGTACTGTCTCACACAACAATGCACCAATCATCATTGCTGACATACTGTCTCACACAACAGTGCACCAATCACCATTGCTGATGTACTGTCTCACACAACAGTGCACCAATCACCATTGCTGATGTACTGTCTCACACAACAGTGCAGGTCTGTGTGTGTGTGTGTGTGGATGTAAGTATATCTGTGTGTATGTAAGTATATCTGTGTGTATGTAAGTATATATTCATGTATGTGCATGTGAGTATATCTTTGTTTGTGTGTGTATGTGAGTATAACGTTTTGTGTGTGTGAATGTAACTGTATCTGTGTGTGTGAATCTCAGTATAAGTGTGTGCTTACATGTAAGTGTATCTGTGTTTGTGAATATAAGTGTATATATGTATGTGAATATAAGTGTATATATGTATGTGAATATAAGTGTATATATGTATGTGAATATAAGTGTATATATGTATGTGAATATAAGTGTATATATGTATGTGAATATAAGTGTATATATGTATGTGTACACACACAGCTCTGCAAATAAACATATCCAAAAGCTCACACACACACCCATACAAACACACACATAAACATATTGACACATACACCCACACATATACATATTGACACATACACCCACACATATACCTATTGACACATACACCCACACATATACATATTGACACATACACCCACACATATACATATTGACACATACACCCACACATATACATATTGACACATACACCCACACATATACATATTCAGAAACAAACACACCCACTTATAAATATAACCACACACACATACACATATAAACATATCTACACATGCACGCCTGCAGAAATGTACACACACCTGCACAAACACACACACACACAATGAGATGAGACAATCTGATTAGTGCACAGCAAATAAAATCAAAGAAACAATAAAATCAAAGAAAATAAAACATGATTTGCAATAAGCTTCTAGCTACATTGAACACATGGCCAATACAACACTAATTCATGGAATCACACCAGCGACACAAACATTCATCAATATTCCAGACATCCACATAAGCAACATCAATATTCGAGAAATCAGCATGAGAAACATGAAAATCGAAAATATCAACATGAAAACATCACTATTTCAATATTCAAGACATTGGCGTGGAGAAAAACAACAACAAAAAACATCAATATTCAAGACATCGAAGGGGAAACATCAATATTCAAGACATCAATAGGGAAACATCAATATTCAAGACATTGGTATGAAAAAACATTAACATTTAAGGTATCATCATCATCATAAGGAATACCAACATTCAAGGTATCATGAAGAACATCAATATTCAAGACATAGACACAGAAACATCAATATTCAAGACATAGCACAGAAACATCAATATTCAAGACATAGGCACACAACTATCAATATTCAAGACCTCGATGTGGAAAGATCAATATTCAGGACCTCCACATGAAAACACCAATATTCAATACATCGACATGGAAACATAAATTTCAATACATTGGGATGGAAACATTAATATTTAAAACATCAGCACAGAAAAATCAATATCCACGACCATGACAGAGAAACATCAATATTCAAGCCAGCAGAGAGATGTGTAGCCTGGAGACAGACAGCAGAGAGAGGTATAGCCTGGAGACAGATAGACAGCAGAGAGAGGTATAGCCTGGAGACAGATAGACAGCAGAGAGAGGTGTAGCCTGGAGACATACAGACAACAGAGAGGGGTGTTGCCTGGAGACAGATAGACAGCAGAGAGAGGTGTAGCCTGGAGACATACAGACAACAGAGAGGGGTGTTGCCTGGAGACAGACAACATACAACAGAGAGAGGTGTAGCCTGGAGATAGACAGACAACAGAGAAGGGTGTAGCCTGGAGACAGACAGACAACAGAGAGAGGTGTAGCCTGGAGACAGATAGACAGCAGAGAGAGGTGTAGCCTGGAGACAGATAGAAAGCAGAGAGATATGTAGCCTGGAGACAGATAGACAGCAGAGAGAGAGAGAGGTGTAGCCTGGAGACAGATAGACAGCAGAGAGAGGTGTAGCCTGGAGACATACAGACAACAGAGAGGGGTGTAGCCTGGAGACAGATAGACAGCAGAGAGAGGTGTAGCCTGGAGACAGAAGACAGCAGAGAGAGGTGTAGCCTGGAGACAGATAGACAACAGAGAGAGGTGTAGCCTGGAGACAGATAGACAGCAGAGAGAGGTGTAGCCTGGAGACAAAGACAACAGAGAGGGGTAGCCTGGAGACAGATAGACAGCAGAGAGAGTGTAGCCTGGAGCATACAGACAACAGAGAGGGGTAGCCTGGAGACAGACAACAAAAAAGAAGGTGTAGCCTGGAGACAGACAGAAACAGAGAAGGTGTAGCGAGCAGACAGACAAAGCAGAGAGGGTGTAGCGAGATAGACAAAGAGAGAGGTTTCCTGGGACAGAGAAACAGGGGGCAGAAGAAGCAGGAGAGTGTAGCCGAGACAGATAGACAGGGAGAGAGGGACCTGGAGACAAAGAGGAGAGGGTAGCCTGGAGACAGAAGACAACAGAGAGAGGGTAGCCTGGAGACAGACAGAACAACAGAGAGAGGTGTAGCCTGGAGACAGATAGACAGCAGAGAGAGAGGTGTAGCTGGAGACAGACAGACAACAGAGAGAGGGTGTTAGCCTGGAGACAGACAACAGTCAAAGAGAGAGGTGTAGCCTGGAGACAGATAGACAGCAGAGAGAGGTGTAGCCTGGAGACAGATAGACAGCAGAGAGAGGTGTAGCCTGGAGACAGATAGACAGCAGAGAGATGTGTAGCCTGGAGACATACAGACAACAGAGAGGGGTGTAGCCTGGAGACAGATAGACAGCAGAGAGAGGTGTAGCCTGGAGACATACAGACAACAGAGAGGGGTGTTGCCTGGAGACAGACAACATACAACAGAGAGAGGTGTAGCCTGGAGATAGACAGACAACAGAGAAGGGTGTAGCCTGGAGACAGACAGTCAACAGAGAGAGGTGTAGCCTGGAGACAGATAGACAGCAGAGAGAGGGGTAGCCTTGGAGACAGATAGAAAGAAGAGATAGTGTAGCCTGGAGACAGATAGACAGCAGAGAGAGGTGTAGCCTGGAGGACAGATAGACAGCAGAGAGAGGTGTAGCCTGGAGACAGATAAGATACAGCAGAGAGAGGTGTAGCCTGGAGACAGACAGACAACAGAGAGGGTGTATGCCTGGAGACAGACTAGTACAGACAGAGAGAGGTGTAGCCTGGAGACAGACAGACAAGCAGAGAGAGGTGTAGCCTGGAGACAGATAGAAGCAGAGAGATAGGTGTAGCCTGGAGACAGATAGACAGCAGAGAGAGGTGTAGCCTGGAGACAGACTAGACAGCAGAGAGAGGTGTAGCCTGGAGACAGATAGACAGCAGAGAGAGGTGTAGCCTGGAGACAGATAGACAGCAGAGAGAGGTGTAGCCTGGAGACAGATAGACAGCAGAGAGAGGTGTAGCCTGGAGACAGATAGACAGCAGAGAGAGGTGTAGCCTGGAGACAGATAGACAGCAGAGATATGTGTAGCCTGGAGACAGACAGACAGCAGAGAGAGGTGTAGCCTGGAGACAGATAGACAGCAGAGAGAGGTGTAGCCTGGAGACAGATAGACAGCAGAGAGAGGTGTAGCCTGGAGAAGACAGACAGCAGAGAGAGGTGTAGCCTGGAGACAGATAGACAACAGAGAGAGGTGTAGCCTGGAGACAGACAGACAACAGAGAGAGGTGTAGCCTGGAGACAGACAGACAGAAGAGAGGTGTAGCCTGGAGACAGACAGACAGAGAGAGAGTGTAGCCTGGAGACAGACAGACAACAGAGAGAGGTGTAGCCTGGAGACAGACAGACAACAGAGAGAGAGAGAGAGGTGTAGCCTGGAGACAGACAGACAACAGAGAGAGGTGTAGCCTGGAGACAGACAGACAGACCACAGAGAGGGATGTAGCCTGGAGACAGACAGACAACAGAGAGAGTGTAGCCTGGAGACAGACAACAACGAGAGAGGTGTAGCCTGGAGACAGAGACAACAGAGAGAGGTGTAGCCTGGAGACAGACAGACAGAGAGAGGGGTAGCCTGGAGACAGACAACAGAGAGAGGTGTAGCCTGGAGACAGACAGACAGCAGAGAGGGTGTAGCCTGGAGAACAGACAACAGAGAGAGGTTGTAGCCTGGAGACAGACAACAGAGAGAGGTGTAGCCTGGAGACAGACAACAGAGAGAGGGTAGCCTGGAGACAGACAGACAACAGAGAGATGTGTAGCTGGAGACAGACAGACAACAGAGAGAGGTGTAGCCTGGAGACAGGAAGACAACAGAGAGAGGTGTAGCCTGGAGGACTGACAACAGAGAGAGGTGTAGCCTGGAGACAGACAACAGAGAGAGGTTTCGCCTGGAGACAGACAACAGAGAGAGGTGTAGCCTGGAGACAGACAGACAACAGAGAGAGGTTGTAAGCCTGGAGACAGACAACAGAGAGAGGTGTAGCCTGGAGACCAGACAACAGAGAAGAGGTGTAGCTGGAGACAGACAGACAACAGAGAGAGGTGTAGCCTGGAGACAGAGAACAGAGAGAGGTGTAGCCTGGAGACAGACAACAGAGGAGAGGTGTAGCCTGGGAGACAGACAACAGAGAGAGGTGTAGCCTGGAGACAGACAGACAACAGAGAGAGGTGTAGCCTGGAGACAGACAGACAACAGAGAGAGGTGTAGCCTGGAGACAGACAACAGAGAGAGGTGTAGCCTGGAGACAGACAACAGAGAGAGGTGTAAGCCTGGAGACAGACAACAGAGAGAGGTGTAGCCTGGAGACAGACAACAGAGAGAGGTGTAGCCTGGAGACAGACAACAGAGAGAGGTGTAGCCTGGAGACAGACAACAGAGAGAGGTGTAGCCTGGAGACAGACAGACAACAGAGAGAGGTGTAGCCTGGAGACAGACAGACAACAGAGAGAGGTGTAGCCTGGAGACAGACAGACAACAGAGAGAGGTGTAGCCTGGAGACTGACAACAGAGAGAGGTGTAGCCTGGAGACAGACAACAGAGATAGGTGTAGCCTGGAGACAGACAACAGAGAGAGGTGTAAGCCTGGAGACAGACAACAGAGAGAGGTGTAGCCTGGAGACAGACAACAGAGAGAGGTGTAGCCTGGAGACAGACAACAGAGAGAGGTGTAGCCTGGAGACAGACAACAGAGAGAGGTGTAGCCTGGAGACAGACAGAAAACAGAGAGAGGTGTAGCCTGGAGACAGACAGACAACAGAGAGAGGTGTAGCCTGGAGACAGACAGACAACAGAGAGAGGTGTAGCCTGGAGACTGACAACAGAGAGAGGTGTAGCCTGGAGA
Source organism: Cepaea nemoralis (assembly GCA_014155875.1). Classification (NCBI taxonomy): domain Eukaryota; kingdom Metazoa; phylum Mollusca; class Gastropoda; order Stylommatophora; family Helicidae; genus Cepaea; species Cepaea nemoralis. The sequence goes on from JACEFZ010004082.1 coordinate 155,279, forward strand.
CAGACAACAGAGAGAGGTGTAGCCTGGAGACAGACAACAGAGAGAGGTGTAAGCCTGGAGACAGACAACAGAGAGAGGTGTAGCCTGGAGACAGACAACAGAGAGAGGTGTAGCCTGGAGACAGACAACAGAGAGAGGTGTAGCCTGGAGACAGACAACAGAGAGATGTGTAGCCTGGAGACTGACAACAGAGAGAGGTGTAGCCTGGAGACAGACAGACAACAGAGAGAGGTGTAGCCTGGAGACAGACAGACAACAGAGAGAGGTGTAGCCTGGAGACAGACAACAGAGAGAGGTGTAGCCTGGAGACAGACAACAGAGAGAGGTGTAGCCTGGAGACAGACAACAGAGAGAGGTGTAGCCTGGAGACAGACAACAGAGAGAGGTGTAGCCTGGAGACAGACAACAGAGAGAGGTGTAGCCTGGAGACAGACAGACAACAGAGAGAGGTGTAGCCTGGAGACAGACAACAGAGAGAGGTGTAGCCTGGAGACAGACAACAGAGAGAGGTGTAGCCTGGAGACAGACAACAGAGAGAGGTATAGCCTGGAGACTGACCTCCTGTTTCTCCAGTTTGCTCTGCTCCTCGATCCTGGTGATGATCTCCGTCATGTTGGTCTCCAGCACCATGCCTCCCATCACCAGCTCTGACAGGATGTAGTGTACCTGTGGACAGGCGAACACAACATGTACACACTAACTGTGGACAGGTGAACACAACATGTACACACATGTACACACTAACTGTGGACAGGTGACACATGTACACACATGTACACACTAACTGTGGACAGGCAAACACAACATGTACACACATGTACACACTAACTGTGGACAGGCGAAACACAACATGTACACACTAACTGTGGACAAGCGTACACAACATGTACACACAACTGGCGGTCTAGCTTACCATGAGGCAAGGGTCTCTTAAAAACAGGCAGTCAGAGGTTGACCGTGGTCCAGGTTGGACCGGTTGAGAGTCAGTGTTGGCAATGGCAATATTCACCTCGCAGCGTTACATATTTTAGTTGTAATTACAATTGTGATTAAACATTTTAAAGTGATAGAGGATGATGCTTGCTTATGTTCGCTGGCTGTGAACTCCAGCACGAAGTCCTGTATGCCGGATGAAGACATCCTGTTGTCCAACATCAGTGTGATGCCATACCAGGCCTGAGGTTTGCGTGAGTATCCGTTGTCCCATGTCTGGCTTATTGGTGTGCAGACTGGTGGTTCCTCGCTGTGCAGGCAGATACTCTCCGACTTCAGAGGAAGAGGATGATGATTAATAACTGTGATTATAATATGTGCTTATGTGAATTGTCGACGTAAAAATAGATGATGGTTTTGTCAAGTCATTCTAATTAATGTCTTAAACCTGTGACTCTAGTATAATAGTCGAGGAAGTGAAAGAGAGTTTAGATATAACAGTAACCAGCAACTTTCTTAATGATGCCAAAAGTTAGTCCAAAGAGAACGCCCCTCAACAAAATAATAGTCAGCACGAGCAGTCAGTAATCATATGAGACAATACAACTGGTTTTGACTACAGACAGTCAGTCGTATCACAACAACACTCAAATCATACGAGCCATGTACCAGATATGTCAGAGTGAAACAAGTGACAGACTCGAATGAACCATGGCAACTTAGGATCCACAATGGCTGCGAACAAATCCTATTCTATGCCTATAAATCAAACTGGATCAACAAGACTGCATGTCCCACAACTTGTCTATTCTCACTGTCACAGTTCTACAACACTACCTTGAACAACAGAACAGTACCTTGTCCACATGGAAGATCAGGTCCAGCTCGCAGACATTCTCGAAGCACTTGTCCAGTGTCTCCACAAACACCTGTGAGAGCACATGTTCAACAAGGTTTATATGTTGCTGTTGATGGAGTCGACTCCAGATCAAATGATAGGTACTCAGTCTCTTACAGTGCACTAATACCTGTCTTACTGTGGACCTGAGGTTTTCCTCCATTGGGTAACAAAATGTTGCTTTCATCACAGCCGAAAGAACAGACCCAATCCTTTCTCTCATCACAGCCTAAAGAACCCAATCCTTTCTCCCATCACAGCATAAAGAACCCAATCCTTTCTCCCATCACAGCATAAAGAACCCAATCCTTTCTCCCATAACAGCATAAAGAACCCAATCTTTTCTCCCATCACAGCATAAAGAACCCAATCCTTTCTCCCATCACAGCATAAAGAACCCAATCCTTTCTCCCATCACAGCATAAAGAACCCAATCCTTTCTCTCCATCACAGCATAAAGAACCCAATCCTTTCTCTCATCACAGCATAAAGAACCTAATCCTTTCTCCCATCACAGCATAAAGAACCCACATCCTTTCTCCCCCTCACAGCATAAAGAACCCAATCCTTTCTCTCCCATCACAGCCTAAAGAACCCAATCCTTTCCTCTCAGCACGCATAAAGAACTAATCCTTTCTCCCAGCACAGCATAAATAAACCAATCTTTCTCCCATCACAGCATAAAGACCCTCCTTTCTCCCATCACAGCATAAAGAACCCATCCTTTCTCTCGCACAGCCTAAAGAACCCAATCCTTTCTCTTATCATAGCTATAAGAACCTCAATCCTTTCTCCCATCACACTAAAGAACCCAATCCTTTCTCCCATCACAGCATAAAGACCGCAATCACTTTCTCCCAGCCAGCGTAAAGAACCCAATCCTTTCTCTCATAACAGCATAAGAACACACCCACAATCTCCTGCAAGCTACCCATGGCTTGTTGCATGTTCATGTACCACATCTCTGCCACTCCATGGCCGTTGTGCATGTTCATGTCCCACATCTCTGCCAGCTCCCATGGCGTTTGTTTCATGTCCCACATCTCTGCCAGCTCCCATGGCTTGTTCAGGTCCCACATCCTCTGCCAGCTCCCATGGCATGTTCATGTCCCACATCTCTGCCAGCTCCCATGACATGTTCATGTCCCACATCTCTGCCAGCTCCCATGGCTTGTGCATGTTCATGTCCCACATCTCTGCCAGCTCCCATGGCTTGTTCATGTTCATGTCCCACATCTCTGCCAGCTCCCATGGCATGTTCATGTCCCACATCTCTGCCAGCTCCCATGGCTTGTTCATGTTCATGTCCCACATCTCTGCCAGCTCCCATGGCTTGTTCATGTTCATGTCGCACATCTCTGCCAGCTCCCATGGCATGTTCATGTCCCACATATCTGCCAGCTCCCATGACATGTTCATGTCCCACATCTCTGCCAGCTCCCATGGCTTGTGCATGTTCATGTCCCACATCTCTGCCAGCTCCCATGGCTTGTGCATGTTCATGTCCCACATCTCTGCCAGCTCCCATGGCATGTTCATGTCCCACATCTCTGCCAGCTCCCATGGCTTGTTCATGTCCCACATCTCTGCCAGCTCCCATGGCTTGTTCATGTCCCACATCTCTGCCAGCTCCCATGGCTTGTTCATGTCCCACATCTCTGCCAGCTCCCATGGCATTGTTCATGTCCCACATCTCTGCCAGCTCCCATGGCATGTTCATGTCCCACATCTCTGCCAGCTCCCATGGCTTGTTCATGTCCCACATCTCTGCCAGCTCCCATGGCATGTTCATGTCCCACATCTCTGCCAGCTCCCATGGCATGTTCATGTCCCACATCTCTGCCAGCTCCCATGACATGTTCATGTCCCACATCTCTGCCAGCTCCCATGGCTTGTGCATGTTAACGTCCAACATATCTGCCAGCTCCCATGGCTTGTGTATGATCATGTCCCACATATCTGCCAGCTCCCATGGCTTGTGTATGTTCATGTCCCACATCTCTGCCAGCACCCATGGCTTGTGCATGTTCATGTCCCACATATCTGCCAGCTCCCATGGCTTATGTATGTTCATGTCCCACATATCTGCCAGCTCCCATGGCTTGTTCATGTTCATGTCCCACATCTCTGCCAGCTCCCATGGCTTGTGCATGTTCATGTCTCACATCTCTGCCAGCTCCCATGGCTTGTTCATGTTCATGTCCCACATCTCTGCCAGCTCCCATGGCATGTTCATGTCCCACATATCTGCCAGCTCCCATGACATGTTCATGTCCCACATCTCTGCCAGCTCCCATGGCTTGTGCATGTTCATGTCCCACATCTCTGCCAGCTCCCATGGCTTGTGCATGTTCATGTCCGACATCTCTGCCAGCTCCCATGGCATGTTCATGTCCCACATCTCTGCCAGCTCCCATGGCTTGTTCATGTCCCACATCTCTGCCAGCTCCCATGGCTTGTTCATGTCCCACATCTCTGCCAGCTCCCATGGCATGTTCATGTCCCACATCTCTGCCAGCTCCCATGGCTTGTTCATGTCCCACATCTCTGCCAGCTCCCATGGCATGTTCATGTCCCACATCTCTGAAAGCTCCCATGACATGTTCATGTACCACATCTCTGCCAGCTCCCATGGCTTGTGCATGTTCATGTCCCACATCTCTGCCAGCTCCCATGGCTTGTTCATGTTCATGTCCCACATCTCTGCCAGCTCCCATGGCATGTTCATGTTCATGTCCCACATCTCTGCCAGCTCCCATGGCTTGTTCATGTTCATGTCCCACATCTCTGCCAGCTCCCATGGCTTGTTCATGTTCATGTCCCACATCTCTGCCAGCTCCCATGGCATGTTCATGTCCCACATATCTGCCAGCTCCCATGACATGTTCATGTCCCACATCTCTGCCAGCTCCCATGGCTTGTGCATGTTCATGTCCCACATCTCTGCCAGCTCCCATGGCTTGTGCATGTTCATGTCCGACATCTCTGCCAGCTCCCATGGCATGTTCATGTCCCACATCTTTGCCAGCTCCTATGGCTTGTTCATGTCCCACATCTCTGCCAGCTCCCATGGCTTGTTCATGTCCCACATCTCTGCCAGCTCCCATGGCATGTTCATGTCCCACATCTCTGCCAGCTCCCATGGCATGTTCATGTCCCACATCTCTGCCAGCTCCCATGACATGTTCATGTCCCACATATCTGCCAGCTCCCATGGCTTGTGCATGTTCATGTCCCACATATCTGCCAGCTCCCACGGCTTGTGCATGTTCATGTCCCACATCTCTGCCAGCTCCCATGGCTTGTGCATGTTCATGTCCCACATCTCTGCCAGCTCCCATGACATGTTCATGTCCCACATCTCTGCCAGCTCCCATGGCTTGTGCATGTTCATGTCCCACATATCTGCCAGCTCCCACGGCTTGTGCATGTTCATGTCCCACATCTCTGCCAGCTCCCACGGCTTGTGCATGTTCATGTCCCACATCTCTGCCAGCTCCCATGGCTTGTGCATGTTCATGTCCCACATCTCTGCCAGCACCCATGGCTTGTGCATGTTCATGTCCCACATCTCTGCCAGCTCCCATGGCTTGTGCATGTTCATGTCCCACATATCTGCCAGCTCCCATGGCTTGTGCATGTTCATGTCCCACATCTCTGCCAGCACCCATGGCTTGTGCATGTTCATGTCCCACATCTCTGCCAGCTCCCATGGCTTGTTCATGTCCCACATCTCTGCCAGCTCCCATGGCTTGTGCATGTTCATGTCCCACATATCTGCCAGCTCCCATGGCTTGTTCATGTCCCACATCTCTGCCAGCTCCCATGGCTTGTGCATGTTCATGTCCCACATCTCTGCCAGCTCCCATGGCTTGTTCATGTCCCACATATCATCAGCTCCCATGGCTTGTGCATGTCATGTCCCACATCTCTGCCAGCTCCCATGGCTTGTGCATGTTCATGTCCCACATTCTCTGCCAGCTCCCACGGCTTGTGCATGTTCATGTCCACTTTTCTGCCAGCTCCCATGGCTTGTGCATGTTCATGTCTCACATCTCTGCCAGCTCCCATGGCTTGTGCATGTTCATGTCCCACATCTCTGCCAGCTCCCATGGCTTGTGCATGTTCATGTCCCACATCTCTGCCAGCTCCCATGGCTTGTTCATGTCCCACATCTCTGCCAGCTCCCATGGCTTGTGCATGTTCATGTCCCACATCTCTGCCAGCTCCCATGGCTTGTTCATGTTCATGTCCCACATCTCTGTGAGCTCCCATGGCTTGTTCATGTTCATGTCCCACATCTCTGCCAGCTCCCATTGCTTGTGCATGTTCATGTCCCACATCTCTGCCAGCTACCATGGCTTGTGCATGTTCATGTCCCACATCTCTGCCAGCTCCCATGGCTTGTTCATGTTCATGTCCCACATCTCTGCCAGCTCCCATGGCTTGTGCATGTTCATGTCCCACATCTCTGCCAGCTCCCATGGCTTGTGCATGTTCATGTCCCACATCTCTGCCAGCTCCCATGGCTTGTGCATGTTCATGTCCCACATCTCTGCCAGCTCCCATGGCTTGTGCATGTTCATGTCCCACATCTCTGCCAGCTCCCATGACATGTTTCATGTCCCACATCTCTGCCAGCTCCCATGGCCTGTGCATGATCAGGTCCCACATCTCTGCCAGCTCCCATGGCATGTTCTGTCCCACATCTCTGCCAGCTCCCATGGCTTGTTCATGTCCCACATCTCTGCCAGCTCCCATGGCATGTTCATGTCCCCACATCTCTGCCAGCTCCCTGGCTTGTTCAATGTCCCACATCTCTGCCAGCTCCCATGGCTTGTTCATGTCCACATCGCTGCCAGCTCCCATGGCATGTTCATGTCCCACATACTCTGCCAGCTCCCATGGCATGTTCATGTCCCACATCTCTGCCAGCTCCCATTGCTTGTGCCTGTTCATGTCCCACATCTCTGCCAGCTCCCATGGCTTGTTCATGTCCCACATCTCTGCCAGCTCCCATGGCTTGTGCATGTTCATGTCCCACATCTCTGCCAGCTCCCATGGCTTGTGCATGTTCATGTCCCACATCTCTGCCAGCTCCCATGGCTTGTGCATGTTCATGTCCCACATCTCTGCCAGCTCCCATGGCTTGTGCATGTTCATGTCCCACATCTCTGCCAGCTCCCATGGCTTGTGCATGTTCATGTCCCACATCTCTGCCAGCTTCCATGGCTTGTGCATGTTCATATCCCACATCTCTGCCAGCACCCATGGCTTGTGCATGTTCATGTCCCACATCTCTGCCAGCTCCCATGGCTTGTGCATGTTCATGTCCCACATCTCTGCCAGCTCCCATGGCTTGTTCATGTCCCACATCTCTGCCAGCTCCCATGGCTTGTGCATGTTCATGTCCCACATATCTGCCAGCTCCCATGGCTTGTTCATGTCCGACATCTCTGCCAGCTCCCATGGCTTGTGCATGTTCATGTCCCACATCTCTGCCAGCTCCCATGGCTTGTTCATGTCCCACATCTCTGCCAGCTCCCATTGCTTGTGCCTGTTCATGTCCCACATCTCTGCCAGCTCCCATGGCATGTTCATGTCCCACATCTCTGCCAGCTCCCATGGCTTGTTCATGTTCATGTCCCACATCTCTGTGAGCTCCCATGGCTTGTGCATGTTCATGTCCCACATCTGTTGTACTAGTTGACTACTGCCTCTCCTCCCAGAAACCACACCGTCCAGCATTGTTCTGTCCAAACCACTGTCACATTTAATCAGGTCAAAGTATTTCAGCTTCCCAGAGCTTCTGTATCAGTTGTCTTCCATGTTATTTCAGCTTTCCAGACATGATTCTGTATCAGTTGTCTGCCATATTATTTCAGCTTCCCAGACATGATTCTGTATCAGTTGTCTTCCATGTTATTTCAGCGTCCCACAGACATGATTCTGTATCAGTTGTCTCCATGTTATTTCAGCTTTCCAGATATGATTCTTTATCAGTTGTCTTCCATGTTATTTCAGCTTGCCAGACATGATTCTGTATCAGTTGTCTTCCATGTTATTTCAGCTTTCCAGACATGATTCTGTATCAGTTGTCTTCCATGTTATTTCAGCGTCCCAGACATGATTCTGTATCAGTTGTCTTCCATGTTATTTCAGCTTTCCAGATATGATTCTGTATCAGTTGTCTTCCATGTTATTTCAGCTTCCCAGACATGATTCTGTATCAGTTGTCTTCCATGTTATTTCAGCATCCCAGACATGAATTCTGTATCAGTTGTCTTCCATGTTATTTCAGCTTCCCAGAAATGATTCTGTATCAGTTGTCTTCCATGTTATTTCAGCTTCCTAGACATGATTCTGTACCAGTTGTCTTCCATGTTATTTCAGCTTCCCAGAAATGATTCTGTATCAGTTGTCTTCCATGTTATTTCAGCTTCCTAGACATGATTCTGTATCAGTTGTCTTTCATGTTATTTCAGCTTCCCAGACAAGACATGATTCTGTACCAGTTGTCTTCCATGTTATTTCAGCTTCCCAGAAATGATTCTGTATCAGTTGTCTTCCATGTTATTTCAGCTTCCTAGAGATGATTCTGTACCAGTTGTCTTCCATGTTATTTCAGCGTCCCAGACATGATTCTGTATCAGTTGTCTTCCATGTTATTTCAGCGTCCCAGACATGATTCTGTATCAGTTGTCTTCCATGTTATTTCAGCTTCCCAGAAATGATTCTGTATCAGTTGTCTTCCATGTTATTTCAGCTTCCCAGAGATAATTCTGTACCAGTTGTCTTCCATGTTATTTCAGCGTCCCAGACATGATTCTGTATCAGTTGTCTCGTCATGTTATTTCAGCGTCCCAGACATGATCTGTATCAGTTGTCTTCCATGTTATTTCAGCTTCCCAGAAATGATTCTGTATCAGTTGTCTTCCATGTTATTTCAGCTTCCTAGACATGATTCTGTACCAGTTGTCTTCCATGTTATTTCAGCTTCCCAGAAATGATTCTGTATCAGTTGTCTTCCATGTTATTTCAGCTTCCCAGAAATGATTCTGTATCAGTTGTCTTCCATGTTATTTCAGCTTCCTAGACATGATTCTGTACCAGTTGTCTTCCATGTTATTTCAGCTTCCCGAAATGATCTGTATCAGGTTGTCTTTCCAATGTTGATTATCAGCTTCTAGACATGCTTCTGTATCAGTTATCTTCCATGTTATTTCAGCGTCCCAGACATGATTCTGTTTCAGTTATCTTCCATGTTATTTCAGTGTCCCAGACATGATTCTGTATCAGTTATCTTCGATGTTCAGATTTTCTAGAATGCCAGAACTTTCTTCTTCTCGATCCACTGTATTCTAAAAACTGTTCTGTAACTGGCTCCTTGCCGCCTTGACAGACGGTAGTTTGTTACATTCTGCTTAAATAAAAGTCATAATAACTACAACGGCGAAGTGGTTACGAATGCAGATCGTAATCCCACATACCCACGTTCGAAACACAGCTGTGGGCGATTTGGCAGCAGACCGTCTTAAGTTGGTTTTTTTATGAAATGGTATGGGTGCCGATCGTTCAGAAAGCAATGGCAAACTACTGAATGTAAACTTGCACAGGAATCACAAACAGCAGCAACAAATGCTGGGGTTGACTGCAACATCCTGTGAAGGACATGCAACTAACTTTTGAATAACTACAACCCATGGTAGTAGCGAATGTGACTGATCAGACAAACTTGTACGGTAATTGTTTGTCCACAATGGATGCATGTGAACATATGGCCATTTCCACTATCACACACAATCTGACGTCTGTGGGTGAGTGGGTGTAAGTTGGCTGATGTGTGTGTGGGTGGGTGGGGAAAATTGTGAGGGTGCGGGATGTGTGTGTGGATAGGTGCGGGATGTGTGGGTTGGCAGGGGTATGTGTGTGTGGTTTTGTGATGTGTGTTTTGATGGGTGGTTGCGGGTGGGTGTTGGAGAATATGTGGGTGGGCGTGTGCATGTCGGTTATGGGATGGGTGGGGGATGTGTGTGTGGGTGGTGGCATGTATATTTGCCTGGGTCTGTGTGAGTGCGTGGAGATATGTGTGCGTGGGTGGGGGAGGTGTGGTGGGTGGGGGATGTGAGGGTGGCTGGGGGATGTGTGGGTGGCTGCGGGATGTGAGGGTGGATGGGGGATGTGTCTCACAACATTGCAATATGCACTGTTTATGTTTACAACTTTCATTTGACAATATTTTTTTTCCCATGTGAATGCATCATGCGTAATATGCATTGTTTATGCTTACAAAATCCATTTGACAATGTTTTTTCCCCCTATGTAAATGTAACATGCACATTTGATGAATGAAAGATGAGTGATCGAAAGGGCCGAATGTAGACGGGCCTGCGTGCCCAATTTGTTACCCTTTTAAAATAAAGTGTGTTCATTCGTTCGTTCGTTTACATGCGGTAACAGTGCTGTATAATCCGAGCTCAAAAGCCTTGATTAACTTTAGTGACAATGCCATGCTCCAAGGTTCACGTTATCAACAATGCCATGCTCTGTGACTTCGCATGTAGCCACACAAAAGATGCATGTTCTCAACATGTTTACTTGTCTGTGTTTGTTGGTGTTGTGCACTGAGCTCTTCCTTCTGTGTAACCAACATTTACAACATAATAACAGCCAAGAAATCAGATCCTGAGATGATATTTTATATTTACAACATTCTGACAGCAAAGAAATCAGATCTTGAGATTGACACATTGAAAGTAAAAGAAAGAGAAGTAGAGAGAGATAGACAGGGAGGAAGAGAAAGAATGCCAGGGAGGTAAAGAGAAGGGACAATTTGGTACTGACCTGTATGAGGTCAAGAATGCCCAACTCACTTTCCGAGGAGTCCACACAGAACACAAAGTACAGGGTGGCATAGTGGCGGTATATCAGTTTGTAGTCAGATCCACCAATCAACCTGCAAGTTACACATCTATATTAATCCAAGGCTCAATGTTGTTTACAAGTTGAAGGCTTGTTTCAGTTTCAATGTACATAACACAAGAATAATGCTCTCATAATGAGGAATTATTAGAGCATATAACATAACAATAATGCTCTCATAATGAGGAATAATTTCAGGATATAACATTTTGGTCACGTTATGAGAAGAAATAACATAAAAGACATATGTTGTTATAATTAGACAGGTATTGATGCAGACATATAGACACAGTTATTGATGTAGACACAGGTATTGATGTAGACATATAGACACAGGTATTGATGTAGACACAGGTATTGATGTAGACATATAAACACAGGTATTGATGTAGACATATAGACACAAGTACTGATGTAGACATATAGACACAGGTATTGATGTAGACTTCCGGTAAAATGTCTTCCGGTAAAATGGCGACAAGATGAAGCGTTACTTTTCGGAGGGAAGCTATTTAGTGTTTTTCTTTGGATTTCGTGTGATTTCCTTTGGATTCCCTGTGAATAGTGTTTCCCTGCAGATTATGTGATGTTATATTGTGTTCCTTTTATTGGAAGTTTTCAAAAGAAGCCACGGAAGGCAGGTGGTGGATGTAATTTTGAGGGCAGCCGACAGATATTTGTGGGTCATGGCCTCGAGTTACACGACGGCAGGCAGACGAACTATTCTTGAGTCAATGGCTGCGGTCTCCGACCAGTAAGGTCACTGCCATAGAGGAAAGCAACGGCAAACTACCTCTTTAAAAGTGCCTAGTAAATCATGATTCGCTTAAAGACCGATCATCGCAAGACAAGGACAGAGACGTTACAATTAGCAACTTGGAACGTTAGGACGTTAAACAACGACGGAAAATTAGAGAACATAAAACAAGAAATTGAAAGGGAAAAAATTAATATTTTAGGTATGTGCGAAACGAGATGGACAGGAGCAGGCATCAAGATAGATGAAGATTTCAAGATTATTTATTCTGGAGGTGAAGATCGTCATAGGGGAGTGGCAATTATTCTGGACCGGAAAACATCAAAATCTATTCAAGGATATTGGGCAGTGTCGGACAGAGTTCTACTAGTTAAATTAAGTGGCAGACCTTTTAGCATAAATATTATTCAAGTATATGCCCCAACAGGAGAATCCAGTGAAGATAGTGTAGAAGAATTTTATAATGACATAGAGTCTGCCTTAAAGAAATGTAAAAATTCAGAAATAAACATCATAATAGGGGACTTCAATGCAAAAGTAGGAAATCAAGGAGATAGATACACAGTAGGAAACTATGGTTTAGGAGAGAGAAATGAAAGAGGATACAGACTCGTAGAGTGGGCAAAAGAACAGGAAATGATTGTAGGAAACACCTGGTTCAAACAACACCCTAGAAGATTATGGACATGGAGGAGTCCTGATAGCAGGATTAGAAACCAGATTGACTACATTCTGATTAGCAGAAGATTTAGAAACGCATTAACAATAGCAAAAACAGTTCCCAGTGCTGATTGTTATAGTGACCACAGATTACTCACAGGAACATTGAGGATAAAGTTGAAGAAAGTCAAGTATATAACAGGAAACACTAAATATGATTTGTGTACATTGAGTAATGACAAGGAAATACAAAACAAATTCAACATAGAAGTACAGAACAGATTTGAAATTTTGTCTGATCTAGAGATCCTATTCCAGGATGTGGATGATCAATGGGAAACGTTGAAGAATTCAATCAATGTGGCTGCAGAAACAACTATTCCAAAATTAAAGAAGGTGGGTCGTAAGAAATGGATGACTGAAGAAATTTTACACCTCATGGAAACAAGAAGACTCAACAAAAATAATTCTGTCAAATATGAAGAAATTCACAGACAAGTCAGAACATTATGTAAGGAGGCAAAAGAAGCATGGCTTGAGGAAAAGTGCTTAGAAATTGAAAGCCAACACAACAGTCAAAATACCAAATTAGTGCACAAAAGAATTCAGGAACTTACTAATAAAAGAACAAGTACATCAACAGGGTGTCTAAAAACTGAAGATGGCAAAATCATAATAGAAAAAGACCAGATTCTACAGGTATGGACAGATTATGTGAAACACCTTTATGATGATAACAGAGACGAACAGTATGATATTAGATTTAATAATGAAGGACCGCCAATTTTGGAGATGGAGGTTCGAAATGTTCTTAAGCATATGAAAGCTGGCAAGGCCCCCGGTGCAGATAACATCACAACAGAAATGATTAAAGCTTTAGAAGAATTTGGACTAGATCAAGTCACCAGACTGCTGAACACATTATATGATACTGGAGATATACCTCCTGAATTATGTAACTCTATATTTATTGCAATCCCAAAGAAATCAGGAACCTTGGAATGTGATCAACATAGAACAATTAGTATAATGAGTCACATCACAAAGATTTTGCTAAGAATTATCATGCAAAGAATGAGGAAGAAGATACAACCTGAAATAGGGGAAGAACAATGCGGGTTTGTAGAAGGAAAGGGTACAGTAAATGCTGTGTATATGCTGCGAACAGTTATTGAACGTGCTATAGAAGTAAACAAGGATATACATCTTTGCTTTATTGACTATACAAAGGCTTTTGATAGCGTTAGACATGTCAGCATGGTGGATATGCTTGCAGATCTACAAATTGATGGGAAAGACATTAGACTTATAAAAAACATATATTGGAAACAACAAGCTGCAATAAGGATTGATAATGAAGTGGGACAGTATCAGCCAATTAAGAGAGGTGTTAGGCAGGGATGTGTGATGTCTCCAGATCTTTTTTCCCTGTACAGTGAAAATATTTTCAGAAATGTAGAGGATATAAATGGAATCAGCATTGGAGGACGAAACATCAATAACATTAGATATGCAGATGATACAGTATTAATTGCAGACAATGCGCAGGACCTGCAACAATTAGTAGATGCGGTTGTTGTACACAGTGAGCAACTGGGGTTAGAATTAAATTGTAAAAAGACTCAGGTTATGGTCGTCAGTAGGAAGGAAGAAGTGCCACAATGTAATATACAAGTAAATGGAAATATTCTTCAACAAGTGAATCGGTACAATTATCTTGGAACAGTTATAACATCTGATGGGAGATGCCTTGAAGAGATTAGAACAAGAATCGCCATGGCGAAAGTAGCCTTTAGCAAGATGAAAAACATTCTGACCAATAAAAAGATGTCAATTGAAACGAGAAAAAGAGTGTTGAGGGGATACATAGAGCCTGTTCTTTTGTATGGATGTGAAACTTGGACAATGAGCAGTCAAGCTGAAAAGCATCTGATGGCTGCAGAAATGTGGTTTCTGAGGAAAATGCAAAGAATACCATGGACAGACAGAAAAACCAATGACCAAGTACTACAGGAGACAAATGAACATCGTAAACTGATTAGAGAAATTAGATGTAGACAGTCAAAATTTTTTGGACATGTTATGAGAAGAAATGGATTGGAGAACTTAGTGACAACTGGCAAGATCGAAGGGAACAGAACAAGAGGAAGACCGAGAGGAAAATACCTGGATGGCTTGGCCACATGGCATGGACGAGACAGGAACACTGAGCTGATCCACGACACTGGTGATCGAGTGAAATGGCGAGTCATGACCGCCCACGCTTTCCGGCATGGCACATGATTGATTTGATTGATTGATTGATGTAGACATATAGACACAGGTATTGATGTAGACATATAGACACAGGTATTGATGTAGACATATAGACACAGGTAGTGATGTAGACACAGGTATTGATGTAGACATATAGACACAGGTATTGATGTAGACACAGGTATTGATGTAGACATATAGACACAGGTATTGATGTAGACATATAGACACAGGTATTGATGTAGACACATAGACACAGGTATTGATGTAGACACAGGTATTGATGTAGACATATAGACACAGGTATTGATGTAGACTTTTAGACACAGGTATTGATGTAGACATATAGACACAGGTATTGATGTAGACATATAGACACAGGTATTGATGTAGACACAGGTATTGATGTAGACATATAGACACAGGTATTGATGTAGACATATAGACACAGGTATTGATGTAGACATATAGACACAGGTATTAGTGCCGACAGGTAGACACAACTTACGTCCCTCCCTCCAGAAAGTTGCAGACACTGTCATCTCTCTTGGAGACCAGGTGGAAGGTCTCTCGGATGATCTGATGCTGGATATCTTCCGGCTGTAAGATGAGAGTAGGCAAGTCTGTCAGCCGGGGCTATAGCAACCACCACAACCCTGTCTATAACAACCCCCACAACCCTGTCTATAAAACCTCCAAAACCCTGTCTATAACAACCTCCACAACCCTGTCTATAACAACCTCCACAACCCTGTCTATAACAACCTCCACAACCCTGTCTATAACAACCCCCACAACCCTGTCTATATCAACCTCCACAACCCTGTCTATAACAACCTCCACAACCCTGTCTATAACAACCTCCACAACCCTGTCTATAATAACCCCCACAACCCTGTCTATAACAACCCCCACAACCCTGTCTATAACAACCCTCACAACCCTGTCTATAACAACCCCCACAACCCTGCTATAACAACCCCCACAACCCTGTCTATAACAACCCCCCACAACCCTGTCTATAATAACCCCCACAACCCTGTCTATAACAACCCCCACAACCCTGTCTATAACAACCCCCACAACCCTGTCTATAACAACCCCCACAACCCTGTCTATAACAACCCCACAACCCTGTCTATAACAACCTCCACAACCCTGTCTATAACAACCTCCACAACCCTGTCTATAACAACCTCCACAACCCTGTCTATAACAACCTCCACAACCCTGTCTATAACAACCTCCACAACCCTGTCTATAACAACCTCCACAACCCTGTCTATAACAACCTCCACAACCCTGTCTATAGCAACCCCCACAACCCTGTCTATAGCAACCCCCCACAACCATGTCTATAACAACCCCCCACAACCCTGTCTATAACAACCCCCACAACCCTGTCTATAACCCCCACAACCCTGTCTATAACAACCTCCACAACCCTGTCTATAACACCCTCCACAACCCTGTCTATAACAACCTCCACAACCCTGTCTATAACAACCTCCACAACCCTGTCTATAACAACCTCCACAACCCTGTCTATAACAACCCCCACAACCCTGTCTATAACAACCTCCACAACCCTGTCTATAACAACCTCCACAACCCTGTATATAGCAACCTCCACAACCCTGTCTATAGTAACCTCCACAACCCTGTCTATAGCAACCTCCACAACCCTGTCTATAGCAACCCCCACAACCCTGTCTATAACAACCCCCACAACCCTGTCTATAATAACTCCCACAACCCTGTCTATAACAACCCCCACAACCCTGTCTATAACAACCCCCACAACCCTGTCTATAACAACCCCCACAACCCTGTCTATAACAACCTCCACAACCCTGTCTATAATAACCTCCACAACCCTGTCTATAACAACCTCCACAACCCTGTCTATAACAAGCTCCACAACCCTGTCTATAACAACCTCCACAGCTCTGTCTATAACAACCTCCACAACCCTGTCTATAACAACCTCCACAATCCTGTCTATAACAACCTCCACAACCCTGTCTATAATAACCTCCACAACCCTGTCTATAACAACCTCCACAACCCTGTCTATAACAACCTCCACAACCCTGTCTATAACAACCCCCACAACCCTGTCTATAACAACCTCCACAACCCTGTCTATAACAACCTCCACAACCCTGTCTATAGCAACCTCCACAACCCTGTCTATAACAACCTCCACAACCCTGTCTAACAACCTCCACAACCCTGTCTAGATCAGCCTCTACAACCCTATAACCTGATCTACAATATCTACAACCTTTGTATAACGAAATCTACAATTTTGTGTATAGCAATATCTACAATCTTACCTATAACAATATTTACAATCTTGCATACGAGAATATCTACAATCTTCTCTATAACAATATCTACAATCTTACCTATAACAATATCTAATCTTACCTATAACAATATCTACAACTGTATCCATAGCAACATTACAACCTTGCTTATAACAACATTACAATAACGACTATAATGCATTCACAAAAATATGGATACCACTTTCTGGCCAGTCTAGGATCATCACGTGACATTTGCATTATTAGCACGATGCTCTAACCAAGTGACCTTACCTCAGAGTCTGAGGTGCAACAACTGATCCAAAGCATCACATCAAGGTGACATAGTGATCTATACTGGTGATCTATACTGGTGATCTATACTGGTGATCTATACTGGTGATCTATACTGGTGATCTATACTGGTGATCTATACTGGTGATCTATACTGGTGATCTATACTGGTGATATCTACTGGTGATCTATACTGGTGATATCAGCCGGTGATATCTGCTGGTGATATCTGCTGGTGATATCTGCTGGTGATATCTGCAGGTGATATCTGCAGGTGATATCTGCTCATGATATCTGCTGGTGATATCTGCTGGTGATATCTGCTGGTGATATCTACTGGTGATCTCTACTGGTGATCTCTACTGGTGATCTCTACTGGTGATCTCTACTGGTGATCTCTACTGGTGATATCTACTGGTGATATCTACTGGTGATATCTACTGGTGATATCTACTGGTGATATCTACTGGTGATCTATACTGGTGATCTATACTGGTGATCTCTACTGGTAGGGACATGTCAGTTGGTGGGGATGTGTGTGTATGGTTTGGGGATGTGTGAGTGGATGTGCGATGTGTGGGTTGGCGGGGGATTGTGTGTGTGTGTGGGGAATATGTTGTCGATGGAGATGTGGCTGGGGGATGGGTGGTTTGAGGTGTGGGTGCGGAGAGGATGTGTGGGGTAGGTTGTGTATGTGGATGGGCGTGGGATGTGTGGGTTGGAAGGGGAATGTTTGTGGGTGGCGAGTGTGTTTTGGTTGGGGGATCAGGTGAGGGCAGTGTGTGTGGGTGGGGGATGTGCGGGAGGGGGATGGGTCGGTTGGTGGGGTATGTATGTGTCCCTTGGTGTGCGTGTGTGTCGGTAGGTGGGGATGTGTATGTGTCCCTTTGGTGCGCGTATGTGTGGGCAGGTGGGGGTGTTGTGTGGGTGGGGTGATGTATGGATAGGTGGGAGATGGGCTTCATAACTTGGTAATTAGCCTTGTTTATGTTTACAACATTCATTTCACAATGTTTATATTTCTTTCCTATGTAAATGTATAATGCTCTTGATGAACGAAAGACGAGTGATTGGAAGGGCCGAATGTAAGACGGGCCTGCGCGCCCAATTTGTGACCATAATAAATTGATTTGATTTGATTTGATTCTGTGATATCACTGGTGATAGCTACTGGGTGGTGATATCTACGGGATCTAATGGTGATTAATGGTCTTACTGGTGATCTATACTGGTGATACTATGGGATCTACTGGTGATATACTGGTGATATCTCTGGTGATATCTACTGGTGAATCTATGGGTATTGATCTATACTGGTGATCTATACTGGTGATCATATGCGATATTACGGCGATTCTATTGGTGATATATACTGGATCTACTGGTGATCTTACGGTATCATCTGGGACTATACTGGTGTATCTATGATTCTACTGGTGAATCTATGGATCTATACTGGTGATATCTACTGTGATATCTACTGGTGATATCTATACGGTGATATCTACTGGTGATATCTACTGGTGACTCATAGGTGTATCTACTGGTGATATCTATATCACTGGTGATATCTATGTGACTATACTGGTGATATATACTGGTGATAATCTGGTGTTATACTGGTGATCATATGTGATCTATACTGGTGATATCTACTGGTGATATCTACTGGTGATATCTACTGGTGATATATCCATCCATCATGTGCCATGCCGGTAAGCGTGGGCGGTCATGTTCTGCCATCTCACTCGATCACCAGAGTCGTGGATCAGTTCTGTGTTTCTGTCTCGACCATGCCACAAGGCCAAGCCATCCAGGTACTTGCTTCTAGGTCTTCCCCTTGGTCTGTTCCCCTCGATCTTACCAGTTGTCACCAAATTCTCCAATCCATTTCTTCTCATAACATGCCCAAAAAATTTTGACTGTCTACGTCTAATTTCTCTAATCAATTTACGATCTTCATTTGTTTCTTGAAGGACTTGTTCATTGGTCTTTCTGGCTGTCCATGGTATTCTTTGCATTTTCCTCAGAAACCACATCTCTACAGCCATCAGATGTTTTTCAGCCTGACTGCTCATTGTCCACGCTTCACATCCATATAAAAGTACAGGTTCAATGTAGCATCTCAACACTCTTTTTCTCGTTTCAATTGACATCTTTTTATTGGTCAATATGTTTTTCATCTTGCTAAAGGCTACTTTTGCCATGGCGATTCTTGTTCTAATCTCTTCAAGGCATCTCCCATCAGATGTTATTACTGTTCCGAGATAATTGTACCTGCTCACTTGTTGAAGAATATTCCCATTTACTTGTATATTACATTGTGGTATTTCGTCCTTCCTAGTGACTACCATAATCTGTGTCTTTTTACAATTTAATTCTAACCCTAGTTGTTCACTGTGTGTAACAATCGCATCTACTAAATTTTGCAGGTCCTGTTCATTGTCTGCAATCAAGACTGTATCATCTGCATATCTAATGTTATTGATGCATCGTCCCCCAATGTTGATTCCTTCCATATCTTCAATCTCATCATCTCATCATCTCATCTCATCTCATCATGTTCCTCTTGTACCTTGCGGTGTCGAGGTGAAGTATAAACTTCGTGAGAGTGCCCGTTTATGGGCTTCGTATATCGACATTCCCATGGATTCTGTTATTCCCTCAGTCCAACGTTTACGTGGTCGGCCTCTTCCTCTGTTTCCATCTGGTCTGTACATCATTGCTTGTTGTGGCATGCTGTTGACTGGTAGCCTACTTGCATGGCCAAACCATTTGACTTGCTGCTTTCTAATAAAATCTAGAGCAGCTTTAACCCCCACTTTAGTCCTGATTTCTTCATTTCTGATCTTATCTCTTCTTGATACGTTGAGTATTCTTCTCAGAAACCTCATTTCTGTTGTTGTGATTTTTTCTTTCTCTTTTTCTGTCATTGTCCAGGTTTGGCATTGGTAGCACAGAGTTGGTAGGAAGATTGTGTTGTAAAGTGCTTTCTTAGTAGTTATTGATACATGTTTGTTCTTTAGTATTGGTGCCATTTGTCCAATGAGTTGATTTGCCTTATTGCACCTATTTCGATCTCGTCTTCTGATCTGCCATTTGATGATATTATACTTCCTAGGTACTTGAAGCTCTTTACTTGTTTCAAGGGATGTTCGTTTAGGTGAATTGTTGCTGTTTGTTCTTCTTTAGTTATAGTCATTACCTCTGTTTTGCTTGTGCTAATTTTCATGTTATGTTCCCTACACATTTCGTTTAGACTATTCATGTGGTCTTGTAATTCAGCTTCCGATTTTGCTATTAGTGCTTGGTCGTCCGCAAACAGGAGTTCTCTAATGGTTAGATTTGCAGATGGTTCTTCTTCTGTGTTCTCGTCATGCGGTATTCTTGCTGTCTCTGCTTGGCTGGTTTCTTTACATATGTTCAATATTTCTGAAAATACTTTCACTGTACAGGGAAAACAGATCTGGCGACATTACACATCCCTGTCTCACACCCCTTTTAATAGGCTGATATTGGCTTACTTCATTATCAACTCTTATGGCAGCTTGTTGTTTCCAATATATGTTTTTTACAAGTCTAAGATCTTTTCCATCAATTTGTAGATCTTCAAGCATCCTTATCATGTTGACATATCTCACTTTATCAAAAGCCTTTGTGTAGTCAATAAAGCAAAGGTGTAGATCTTTGTTTACTTCTATAGAACGTTCGATTATGTTTCTCAGTATATACACAGCATTTACTGTACCCTTGCCTTCCACAAACCCACATTGTTCTTCTCCTATTTCAGGTTGTATTTTCCTCCTAACTCTTTGCATGATAATTCTTAGCAAAATCTTCGTGATGTGACTCATTATACTAATTGTTCGATGTTGATCACATTCCAAGGCTCCTGATTTCTTTGGGATTGCAATAAATACAGAATTACATAACTCCTGAGGTATATTTCCAGTATCATATATTGTATTAAGCAGACTGGTAACTTTATCTATTCCATATTCTTCTACAGCATTAATCATTTCTGTTGTGACGCTGTCTGAACCGGGGGTCTTGCCAGATTTCATATGGTTAAGCGCATTCTGAACCTCCATCTTTAAAATTGCTGGTCCTTCATTATTATTTTGGACATCATACTGTTCGTCATAAAGGTTTTTCACATAATCTGACCATTCATGTAAGATCTGATCTTTTTCTATTATGACTCTTCCATCTTTTGTCTTTAGGCAGCCTGCTGATGTACGTGTTCTTTGATTAGTAAGCTCCTGAATTCTTTTGTGCATTAGTTTCGCATTGTTACTGTTGTGTTGTTTTTCAATTTCTCTGCAATTTTTCTCAAGCCATGTTTCTTTTGCCTCCTTACATAAGGTTCTCACTTTTCTGTGAATTTCTTCATATTTGGCAGGATTATTTTTGTTCTGTCTTCTTGTTTCCATTAGTTGTAAAATTTCTTCAGTCATCCATGTCTTACGGCCCACTTTCTTTACTTTTGGAATAGTTTTTTCTGCTGCACAACTGATTGAATTCTTCATCGTTTCCCATTGATCATCTACATCTTGAAACAGGATCTCTAGATCAGACAATATATCAAATTTGTTCTTTACTTCTATGTTAAAATTATCTTGTATTTCTTTGTCAGTTTTCAATTTGCACAAGTCATATTTAGGGTTTCCTGCTGTATACTTGACTTTCTTTAACTTTACCCTCAATGTGCCAGTAATTAATCTGTGATCACTGTAACAGTCTGCATTTGGAACTGTTTACAACTGTTAACGCATTTCGAAACCTTTTGCTAATCAGGATCTAATCTATCTGGTTTTTAATCCTGCTGTCTGGACTCCTCCATGTCCATAATCTTCTAGGATGCTGTTTAAACCAGGTGTTTCCTACAACCATTTCTTGTTCTTTTGCCCATTCTACAAGTCTGTATCCTCTTTCATTTCTCTCTCCCAAACCATGGTTGCCTACACTGCATCCATCGCCTTGCTGTTCTATTTTTGCGTTGAAATCACCCATTATGATATTTATTTCTGATATTTTGCAGTTCTTCAAAGCAGACTCCACGTCATTATAAAATTCCTCTATGCTTTCTTCACTGCTTTCACTTGTTGGGGCATATGTTGGTGATATATACTGGTGATATATACTGGTACAGAAATGGAATAAAGTCAAAGGAGAAAATTATTGCAGATAAGTCACACACCGAGCGTTTGAGACGTAAGATGGTGCATGATGGTGGAAATGACCACGTGTACACATGCACCCACTGTGAATGGACATTTACAGCGCAAATTGGCCTTATCAGTCACATGCACTACCGCCATAGTTAAAAGTTATTATGCCTTTTTAAAGCACAAACTATCATCTGTCAAGACGGCAAGGTGCCAATGAATATACTGGTGATATATACTGGTGGGTCGGTGGTGAGAAACAGACATAGTGGTTGGGGTTTCATTGCAAAGGCTAATGGACAATTCTTGAAAAAAGGAGAGTTTGGCATATGAGACTACGACCCCCAGCATGGGAATGGAGGTGGAAGCAGTAACAGCGGCATTCTGTTGGCTAGAGGAGACCACTGCAACACACATTGTATTCATTATGGACTCAATGAGCATACTTAGTAAGGTGGAGAAAGGAATGTTTCATGTGGAATGGCTCATCTCGTTCAGAGGTCACAGATTGTGAGAATTGTATGGATTTTTTGCCCTGGCCATGCGGGAGAGCGGGGAATGAATAGGCTGATAGGCTAGCAGGGAATACACCTCTTGATGGTAGATTACCTATGGACAAGGGGGAGGTGGTCGTGCGCTTGTGGGACCAGGTGGAGAAGGCAGAGGAACAGATTGAGAACCCGTATGTGGAAAGAATGAGATTGCGGGGTATCGGCAAGGGTTCTGGAAGAATCTCGAATCTGAGAGGAAAGATCAGGAGAACTATTAATCAGATAATGGTGGGAACAATTAGAAGCTGGCTGTTGAACGAGGGGATGGAGTGCCTATGGAAATGTCCTGAGTGCAGAGATGTCGGTCCCTAGCTTAACTTATCTCAACGCATCCTGAACTTCTGCAGAAAGTATTGGTGGATTTTCACCATTGTGAATATTTTCATCCGGTCTTTTATCATAATGTAGCTCTTCTATGAACTCTGTTCATCTATTAACTGCATTATTGTGCCCAACTAACATCCTGTCATCCCTCAGTGTGAAGCATTCAGTGGTGGCTTATGTTGTCCAACATGTTCAGATATTCTTTGGTCTGTGGCCATCCTATCATTTGCTACCTGTCCAGATATTCTTTGGTCTGTGGCCATCCTATCATTTGCTACCTGTCCAGATATTCTTTGGTCTGTGGCCATCCTATCATTTGCTACCTGTCCAGATATTCTTTGGTCTGTGGCCATCCTATCATTTGCTACCTGTCCAGATATTCTTTGGTCTGTGGCCATCCTATCATTTGCTACCTGTCCAGATATTCTTTGGTCTGTGGCCATCCTATCATTTGCTACCTGTCCAGATATTCTTTGGTCTGTGGCCATCCTATCATTTGCTACCTGTCCAGATATTCTTTGGTCTGTGGCCATCCTATCATTTGCTACCTGTCCAGATATTCTTTGGTCTGTG
This sequence comes from Cepaea nemoralis, assembly GCA_014155875.1. Lineage (NCBI taxonomy): Eukaryota > Metazoa > Mollusca > Gastropoda > Stylommatophora > Helicidae > Cepaea > Cepaea nemoralis. Next base: position 178,927 of record JACEFZ010004082.1, read on the forward strand.
GCCATCCTATCATTTGCTGTCTCTTGTAACTGTGCCCATGTTCTCCAGAGATGTGAACATCTAGACACTACACATAACAAACAAGGGGGCGGTACACTTTCTACCGTGACTCACAGGACGGTCCCGATACTCACGAAATACTGGTAGAACTTGGTCAGTCGAGGCTTGCCGTGGTTGTTGAACACAAGTATAGCTTTTATCATTGTAGATCATGTAGGGCTAGACGGGGAGAGTGCAGAGATGTGAGCACAAAGACAGAAACATCACCAGAACTGAAACTGTTTGGATGCAGCCGACGCCATGACACTTCCTGCCTGACGGTGTCTGGTCAAATAACGACCTGGAAATAACACGGACCTAGTCCACGTACACACATCTGTCCACTTCGTAGACATGGTTATAGGTCTACCGCCACTGCTTGGTGACTCTGTTCTGTTCTACAATAGAGTGCTGTGGTACTATGGATTCATGTTTAACCGCTTCTCTTCTACATCTCTACACTACATTACATTAGATATATTACATTGGACGGAGGGAATAGCAGAGTCCATGGGAATATCAAATCAAATCAAATCAAATCAACTTTATTAGAGTCACAAATTGGGCACGCAGGCCCGTCTTACATTCGGCCCTTCCAATCACTCGTCTTTCATTCATGAAGAGCATTATACATTTACATAAGAAGAAAAATAAACATTGTGAAATGAATGTTGTAAACATAAACACGGCTTATTACCATGTTATGAGGTCCATCTCCCACTTATCCATACATCACCCCACCCACACACACACCCCCACCTACCCACACACACGCACACCAGGGACACATACATACCCCACCAACCGACCCATCCCCCTCGCGCACAGCCCCTACCCACACACACTGCCCTCACCTGAATCCCCCAACCAAAACACACTCGCCACCCACAAACATTCCCCCACTAACCCACACATCCCACGCCCATCCACATCCTAACCCACACATCCTCTCCCCACCCACACCTCAAACCACCCATCCCCCAGCCACATCTCCATCGACTACATATTCCCCACCCACAGCACACAATCCCCCACCAACCCACACATCGCACATCCACTCACACATCCCCAAACCATACACACACATCCCCACCAACTGACATGATCCCTACCCCCCCCCCCCCACACACACACATCTCTCTAACCACCCATACATCCCCAAACCACTCACACACACCCCACCACCCACACATACAACTTCCACCCACCCACACGTGCCTTAACCCAATCCCCCACCACACAATCCCCACCCGCACATCACATACACCCCCTACCACGCAATATTCCCAACCCACGCACACACACACACACACATATCCCTCACCAACACATCCCCACTTACACACCACACACATATCCCCCACCCAGATACCACACAATATTCCCACCCACACCCACACAGATACCCTTACCCATCCACCCCACATACCCCACTCACACACCACAAAACACACACATACCTCACCCACACAATATCCCCAACCAACACACCACACACCTCTCCCCACCCACACACGCATTCCCTACCCGTCCACCAACACACACTCACTCACGCATACATCCTCCACTACGCACCCACACCCCCACCCACCCACCCACCCCAACCAAACATCTTTCGATCACAATACCCCTACCCACACACATCCTCCACCCACTCACACATCCCACCCCGACACATACAACTCCCTCACCCACCTACACATCCCTAAGCCACTCACACACCCTCACCCACTCATTCCCCATCCACGCACACATCTCCCACCCACACACCCCCACATACTTCCCCCAACCACCACACATCCCCTACTCACCCCCACCCATACACACATTCCCCGCACCCATCACACACATCCCCCACACCACCACTATCCTCCACCCACACACATATCCTCACCCATACCACCACAAACATACCCTCCACCCACACATCATGCACACATCCCCCACCAACACACCGCATACATATCTCGAACCCACACACCATACACTTCTCCCCACCCGCCCTTGCATCCCCAATCCACCCAACACAATCCCCTACCCACACAACCCCGCCACCCACACATACTTCCTCAAACCATCCACACATCTCCACCCACATAAACACACATCCCCCGCATCCGTCCCATACACATATCCTCCACCCATATACACATCCCCCACACCCATTCCCATACCCCTACTTTCACCCCCACACATCCATCCACACATCCCACCAACACCCACAAATATCACTACCCACCTAAACCCACACACCCCAACCCATCCAAACGCATACCCCCACCCACACATCCCCCACCCACACATATCCCCACACTCACACACATCCTCCACACACACTCACACCTCCTCACATCTAGACACATACAAAATGTATCACGTTAGCATTGAAACTAGTATGAACAAACTCCCACACTTTACTCACACACATACACTGACACTTGTCATGAGCAGTCTCATAAAAATGTTAAACATGGAGAAAAATGTGTACATAAAAAGTATGTGACGTAAAAATAGTGACACACACACTTACACACACACATTCTGTCTCTCTCTCTCTCTCTCTCTCTCTCTCTCTCTCTCTCTCTCTCTCTCTCTCTCTCTCTCTCTCTCTCTCTCTCCCGCTCACTCATTCACTCTCACGCTCACTCATTCACTCTCGCGCTCACTCATTTCACTCTCCCGCTCACTCATTCTGTCTCTCATTCACACTCACTGACTCTCTCACTCAAACTACAGTAATGAACATGCGTTTATATTATGCATGATAAAATAAAATGGTATTTAACTGATAATATGACAGATGAGAATACACAAACATATGGATTCGCGTGCTACATAACATGCATCTGCTCAGCTCTCTCTCTCTCTCTCTCTCTCTCTCTCTCTCTCTCTCTCTCTCTCTCTCTCTCTCTCTCTCTCTCTCTCTCTCTCTCTCCCTCTCTCTCTCTCTCTCTCTCTCTCTCTCTCACTCTCTGTATTCTTTCATATACACACACTCACACGCATGCGCACGCTCACACACCAACACATCAACTCTTCCACTGTCTCACTCTCTCACACACAATCCTTCACACACACACACTCACTCTCTCAATCACTCACTCTCACACATACACGTACGAATGCATGCACTGACACATTTCCCCACCATTTCTCGCTCAATCGCTCTCTCCACACACAAGCATACACTTGCGCACACACACATTCACTCTCTCCCTCTCTCTGACACCCACTTTTTCTCTCTCTCTCTCTCTCTCTCTCTCTCTCTCTCTCTCTCTCTCTCTCTCTCTCTCTCTCTCTCTCTCTCGCTCCCACACGCACACACATATATAGTGAACAATTATAGTTAAACAATTATAATGAACAATTATACCAGTAAATGAATTATGGTGGCATATTGTCGATATGGATTAAGTATTGAAAGAGTTTTCGGTTAAATGTGTAGGGACTCATTGGAGTTCTCAGATCTGGAGGCAGCTCATTCCATAAGTGAGCACCAGAATAGGCGAAACATGTTTTGTATAGGTCCAATCTAGGCTTTGAGACATATAACAAATTTAGGCGCTTGCTGTTCATTGCATTAGATTGAATCAGCTGCAAAAGATACTCTGGGGTATTTTGAGATATAATTTTATTCACTAATTTGGCTTTGTTGAAAAGGAAGCGCTTTTGAAGTGGTAGAAGTCTTAGATGACTGTACAACATATCGATATATGAAGCCCATAATCGGACACTCTCCCGCTGTTTATACTTCACCTCGACACCGCAAAGTACAAGATGAACATGATGAGATGAGATGAGACATTTATGTTTAGTCTGTCATCTTCCAAAGTTGTGTTGCGTCTTGAACCGACATCAAAGCCCGAAGCACTGAGGACATACCTATACGTGCTAATGTAGAGTGTAGAGGTACCTCACATTCGTGTGTAGTCTGTCGTCTTGTGGAGTGTAGAGGTACCTCACATTCGTGTGTAGTCTGTCGTCTTGTGGAGTGTAGAGGTACCTCACATTCGTGTGTAGTCTGTCGTCTTGTGGAGTGTAGAGGTACCTCACATTCGTGTGTAGTCTGTCGTCTTGTGGAGTGTAGAGGTACCTCACATTCGTGTGTAGTCTGTCGTCCTTGCGAGTGTAGAGGTACCTCACATTCGTGTTTAGTCCTGTCGTCTTGTGGAGTGTAGAGGTACCTCACATTCGTGTGTAGTCTGTCGTCTTGTGGAGTGTAGAGGTACCTCACATTCGTGTGTAGTCTGTCGTCTTCCGGAGTGTAGAGGTACCTCACATTCGTGTGTAGTCTGTCGTCTTGTGGAGTGTAGAGGTACCTCACATTCGTGTGTAGTCTGTCGTCTTGCGGAGTGTAGAGGTACCTCACATTCGTGTTTAGTCTGTCGTCTTGTGGAGTGTAGAGGTACCTCACATTCGTGTGTAGTCTGTCATCTTGTGGAGTGTAGAGGTACCTCACATTCGTGTGTAGTCTGTCGTCTTGTGGAGTGTAGCGGTACCTCACATTCGTGTGTAGTCTGTCGTCTTGTGGAGTGTAGAGGTACCTCACATTCGTGTGTAGTCTGTCGTCTTGTGGAGTGTAGAGGTACCTCACATTCGTGTGTAGTCTGTCATCTTGTGGAGTGTAGAGGTACCTCACATTCGTGTGTAGTCTGTCGTCTTGTGGAGTGTAGCGGTCCTTACATTCGTGTGTAGTCTGTCGTCTTGTGGAGTGTAGCGGTCCTCACATTCATGTGTAGTCTGTCGTCTTGTGGAGTGTAGCGGTCCTCACATTCATGTGTAGTCTGTCGTCTTGTGGAGTGTAGCGGTCCTCACATTCGTGTGTAGTCTGTCGTCTTGCGGAGTGTAGAGGTCCTTACATTTGTGTGTAGTCTGTCGTCTTGCGGAGTGTAGAGGTCCTTACATTTGTGTGTAGTCTGTCATCTTGTGGAGTGTAGAGGTCCTTACATTTGTGTGTAGTCTGTCGTCTTGCGGAGTGTAGAGGTACCTCACATTTGTGTGTAGTCTGTCATCTTGTGGAGTGTAGAGGTCCTTACATTCGTGTTTAGTCTGTACTCTTGTAGAGTTGAGTTGAATTGAGTTAAGAACCGACATCACTGCACTCAGGACATTTCCATACGTGCTCAGTCCAATCGTTCAACAGCCAGCGAAGAGTCATACTACTAATCGTTCCCACCGCTATCTGATTAAAAGTTCTCCTGGTCTTCCCTCTCAATTTTGAGATTCTTCCAGAGCCCCTGCCGATCCCCCGCAATTTCATTCTTTCCACATATGGGTTCTCAATCTGTTCCTCCGCCTTCTCCACCCGGTCCCACAAGCGCACGACCACCTCCCCCTTGTCCATAGGCAATATACCACCAAGAGGTGCATTCCCTGCTAGCCTATCAGCCTGTTCATTCCCCCGTACCCCCACAAGGCCAGGGCAAAATATCCATACAATTCTCACAATCTGTGACCTCTGAAGCGACGAGAGCCATTCCACATGAAACATTCCCCTCTCCTCCTCGCCAAGCACACCCCATGAATCCGCAATGAACACAACGTGTGCCTCAGTAGTCTCCTGTAGCCACCGGAACACCGCTGTCACTGCCCCACCCCATTCTCATGCTGGAGGCCGTAGTCTCATATGCCAGTCTCTCCTTTTTCAAGACTCGCCCATTAGCCTTTGCAATAAAGCCCCAGCCACTACGTCTGTCCCCCACCACCGACCCATCGGTGCAGATGACCATGTCACCCCGATGTGTGTTGCTCTGGATCAGCCGTTGCACTTCAAACTCAGCGCGGCCCGCTGCCCACCCTCCGCCCCCACGACCCAGTGTTATTATTACATTATGCCAGTCCGTCATGTCATCCGGAACTTCAACCCACTCTCTTTCACGATTGATGGTCTCCAGATCACACACCTGACGTATAGAAAGTTCTGCCTGGGCCATCTAGGACCTGCCTCGTCTTAGTCTATGACCCTTTACCATATCCATTGCTGCACGCAGCGGGTGATCCCCGTCTGCGGCAACTCTCAGGTACCACTTGGCCTGAAGGACCCCATGTTCATCCGTCACTGTAGGCAGCGACAGGACAAGCCTCATGCAGACAATTGTGGTCCTTTGTGCACCCCAGTACCAACCGCATGGCAGTACTCTGCATGCGCTCCAACCCCTTAAGCCGGCCCTTTGACATTGTCAACAGCCCCAAACCACACTCAATGACAGAAATTATTAACTGCTGAAAGAGCCTGTAAAGCATCCTCTGATCTACCTCGGCAGCTGCCACAGCCCTCAATGCATTAAGTCCCCCACCAGCCTTCACCACCAAATCCTCCACATGATCCTTAAAAGACAAACACCTGTCAAAGGTGACACCCTAGCACCTCAGTTTACTCTCTCGACCAAGATGACACCCATTCAACATAATACCTGGGACGACTGCCTTGACGATCCGGTTATCCAGGGAGTACCACACAACCGACTGCCTTGTCTGGGTTTAAAATGGCCCCTGCGTCCCTGAACCACTCCGTCACCTTGTTTACCGCCACATGTACGTCTTTCGCCAAACTGGTCCTGTTTCTGCCCTGGAGTGTAGAGGTACCCAACATTCGTGTTTAGACAGTTCTCATTATTTAAGCTAGAGTTCAGACGTGCACTTCCTTCACGTTTAGTTGTTCCACTTCAACGCACGCGTAGTTTTGTTTGTTAAATGAGAAATTCTGGACTGTCTTATGTCATGTCATGGCAGGGAATCATCACACGAATTGATACACACCGTTGGAGATCACAGGACGTGGAGAAGAATGATCGCCCACTCCAATTGGAAGATCATTTGATGATGATGATGATACATGTGCAACACTACACCAGTTTCCGGGTCTTTCACCCCAATTAATTGAAGCAGAATCACGGGTTTGCTGTGACAGATAATACGATTGTAATGTGAATTGTTGCCAGGTCTGCACATAATTTAGGTTATGAGGCGAGGTAGTCACTTCCATTCCCCGACACTGTATCCTGCCAGACATTTCACAGACAACAGAAACTAGACGACCAGTTCCACAGAGTAGATTATCCACTGAGTAATGTATCCTCTAAGTAGTTTTTCCATTCAGTAATTTATGGTATAAGTAGGTTTTCCATTGAGTAATTTATGCTCTGAGTAGTTTATCGACAGAGTAATTTATCCTCTTAGTAAATTATCCACTGAGTAATTTATGCTCTAAGAAGTTTATCCACTGAGTAATTTATCCTCTAAATAATTTGTCCTTATTCTAAAAATCCATTAGCAGTTTTCAGCTTTGGGTGGGTGATCTGATAGCACCATCGCATGTTGATGGCCTAGAGCTAGCAGGAAGAGCGGCCAGACTTGCCCTCACATGGCAAACGACGAGCTCCGGCGTCTAACGCACACCCAACCGTGATCATGACATTACGAGCGATAGTTGTTGTCAGCTTCGCTAGCGCGCCGGTCTAAAAAAAATGTGTCCACTCAGTTGTGTCAACACCGTCCTCTCTCTCTCTCCTCTCTCTCTCTCTCTCTCTCTCTCTCTCTGTGTGTGTGTGTGTGTGTGTGTGTGTGTGTGCGTGTGTGTGTGACATCACACCTGGCTTCCAACTCACCGGCTCATTAAAAAATCATAAGACAATCATGACATCTCTAAGTGCGCCATCAATGTCACATAGCTGCAACTGTCACACCTCCTCGTGTTTACATTTACTGCCTATTCTGGGCTAGCTTATTGCCATTACTGGGTACACATGTGTACACATATTGTCTGATTGGGCACACATGTGTACACATATTGTCTGATTGGGTACACGCCTGTAGATATATTGAAATACTAGGTACATGAGTGTCCATATAATGTCTGACTGGGTACGCACATGTAGATGTATTTTCTGAGTGGGTACATTTGTGTACATATATTGTCTGGGCACACATGTGTACATATATTGATAGAAGGGCACACACGTGTGATCATATATTGTCTGACTGGGTACGCACATGTAAATATATTTCTCACCGGGTACACGTCTGTACATATATTGTCTGACTGAGTACACACATGTTATGTGAGAGTCAGTATGTCACACTGGTGTATCAGTGAGAGTCAGTATGTCACACTGGTGTATCAGTGAGAGTCAGTATGTCACACTGGTGTATCAGTGAGAGTCAGTATGTCACACTGGTGTATCAGTGAGAGTCAGTATGTCACACTGTGGTATCAGCGAGAGTACGTATGTCACACTGGTGTATCAGTGAGAGTCAGTATGTCACACTGGTGTATCAGTGAGAGTCCAGTATGTCACCACTGGTGTATCAGTGAGAGTCAGTATGTCACACTGGTGTATCAGTGAGAGTCAGTATGTCACACTGGTGTATCAGCGAGGTCAGTATGTCACACTGGTGTATCAGCGAGAGTCAGTATGTCACACTGTGTTTCAGCGAGAGTCGTATGTCACACTGGGGTATCAGCGAGAGTCAGTATGTCACACTGGTGTATCAGCGAGAGTCAGTATGTCACACTGGGGTTATCAGTGAGAGTCAGTATGTCACACTGGGGTATCAGTGGAGTCAGTATGTCACACTGGTGTATCAGTGGAGTCTTAAAGTCACACTGGTGTATCAGTGGAGTCAGTATGTCACCTGGGTATCAGTGGGGTCAGTATGTCACACTTGTTCAGTGAAGTCGTATGTCACCTGGTGTATCAGTTGGAGTCAGATGTCACACTGGGATCAGGAGAGTCAGTATGTCACACTGGTGTTTAGGAGAGTCAGTATGTCACACTGGTGTATCAGTGGAGTCAGTATGTCACACTGGTGTATAGCCTCCGTATGTCACACTGGTGTATCAGTGAGAGTCGTATGTCACACTGGTGTATCAGTGAGAGTCAGTATGCCACACTGGTGTATCAGCGAGAGTCAGTATGTCACACTGTTGTATCATTGAGAGTCAGTATGTCACACTGGTGTATCAGTGAGAGTCAGTATGTCACACTGGTGTATCAGTGAGAGTCAGTATGTCACACTGGTGTATCAGTGAGAGTCAGTATGTCACACTGGTGTATCAGTGAGAGTCAGTATGTCACACTGGTGTATCAGCCTCCAGTATGTCACACTGGTGTATCAGCCTCCAGTATGTCACACTGGTGTATCAGCGAGAGTCAGTATGTCACACTGGTGTATCAGTGAGAGTCAGATATGTCCCCCAACTGGTGTATCAGTGAGAGTCAGTATGTCACACTGGTGTTATCAGTGAGAGTCAGTATTGTCCACACTGGTGTATCAGTGAGAGGTCAGTATGTCACACTGGTGTATCAGCTGAGAGTCAGTATGTCACACTGGTGTATCAGCGAGAGTCAGTAATGTCACACTGGTGTATCAGTGAGAGGTCAGGATGTCACACTGGTGTTCAGTGAGGTCAGTATGTCCCCACTGGTGTATCAGCGGAAAATCAGTATGTCCACTGGTATCAGCGAGAGTCAGTATGTACACTGGTGTAACATGAGAGTCAAAGTCACACTGGTTTATGAGCGAGAGTCAGTATGTAAAACCGTGTATCAGGAGAGTCAGTATGTCACACTGGTGTATCAGCGAGATCATTTTGGCACACTGTGTATCAGTGAGAGTCAGTAGCAACTGGTGTATCAGCGAGAGTCAGTAGTCAACTGGTGTATCAGCGAGAGTCAGTATGTCACACTGGGTATCAGTGGGGAGTCAGTATGTCCACTGGTGTATCAGTGAGAGTCAGTTGTCACACTGGGGTATCAGTGAGAGTCAGTATGTCACACTGGTGTATCAGCGAGAAATCATATGTCACACTGGTGTATCAGCGAGAGTCGTATGTCACCTGGGATCAGCAGAGTCAGTTGTCACACTGGTGTATCAGTGAAGTCAGTATGTCACATGTTTTAAACAGTGAGAGTCGTATGTCACACTGGGTATCAGCGAGAGTCAGTATGCACACTGGTGTATCAGTGAGAGTCGTATGTCCACACTGGTGTATCAGCGAGAGTCAGTATGTCAACTGGTGTATCAGCGAGAGTCAGTATGTACACTGGGGTATCATTGAGAGTCAGTATGTCACACTGGTGTATCAGTGAGAGGCAGTATGTACACTGGTTTTATCAGGAGAGTCAGTATGTCCATGGTGTATCAGCGAGAGTCAGTGGTCACACTGGGGTTATCAGTGAGAGTCGTATGTCCACTGGTGTATCAGTGAAGTCAGTATGTCACACTGGTGTATCAGTGAGAGTCAGTATGTCACACTGGTGTATCAGTGAGAGTCAGTATGTCACACTGGTGTATCAGTGAGAGTCAGTATGTATGTCACACTGGTGTATCAGTGAGAGTCAGTATGTCACACTGGTGTATCAGTGAGAGTCAGTATGTATGTCACACTGGTGTATCAGTGAGAGTCAGTATGTCACATGGGTATCAGCGAGAGTCAGTATGTCACACGGTGTATCAGTGAGAGTCAGTATTCACACTGGTGTATCAGTGAGAGTCAGTATGTCAACGGTGTATCAGGGGAGTCAGTATGTCCCCCACTGGTGTATCAGTGAGAGTCAGTATGTCACACTGGTGTATCAGGAGAGTAGTATGTCACCCTGGTGTATCAGTGGAGTCGTATGTCACACTGGTGTATCATGAGAGTCAGTATGTATGCACACTGGTGTATCAGTGAGAGTCATATTCACATGGTGTATCAGTGAGAGTCAGTATGTATGTCACACTGGTGTGTCAGTGAGGTCAGTATGTCACACTGGTGTATCAGTGGATCAGTATGTTTCACACTGGGGTACAGTGAGAGTCGTATGTATGTCACACTGGGGTATCAGTGGATCGTAGTATGTCACACTGGTGTATCAGTGAGAGTCAGTAAAGTCACACTGGTGTATCAGTGAGAGTCAGTATGTCACACTGGTGTATCAGTGAAGTCAGTATGTATGTCCACTGGTGTATCAGGAGATCAGATGTCACACTGGTGTATCATGGAGCAGTATGTGTCACACTGGTGTTCAGTGAGAGTCAGTATGTAGTCACACTGGTGTATCAGTGGATCAGTATTTGTCACACTGGTGTATCAGTGAGAGCAGTAGTTTCACACTGGTGTATCAGTGGAGTCAGTATGTCCCCACTGGTGTATCAGTGAGAGTAGTATGTCACACTGGTGTATCAGTGAGAGTCAGTATGTCACACTGGTGTATCAGTGAGAGTCACTATGTCACACTGGTGTATCAGTGAGAGTCACTATGTCCCACTGTGTATCAGAGAGAAGTCAGTATGTCACCACTGGTGTATCAGCGAGAGTCAGTATGTCACACTGGTGTATCAGTGAGAGTCAGTATGTCACACTGGTGTATCAGTGAGAGTCAGTATGTCACACTGGTGTATCAGTGAGAGTCAGTATGTCACACTGGTGTATCAGTGAGAGTCAGTATGTCACACTGGTGTATCAGTGAGAGTCAGTATGTATGTCACACTGGTGTATCAGTGAGAGTCAGTATGTATGTCAGACTGGTGTATCAGTGAGAGTCAGTATGTCACACTGGTGTATCAGTGAGAGTCAGTATGTCACACTGGTTTATCAGTGAGAGTCAGTATGTATGTCACACTGGTGTATCAGTGAGAGTCAGTATGTCACACTGGTGTATCAGTGAGAGTCAGTATGTCACACTGGTGTATCAGTGAGAGTCAGTATGTCACACTGGTGTATCAGTGAGAGTCAGTATGTATGTCACACTGGTGTATCAGTGAGAGTCAGTATGTCACACTGGTTTATCAGTGAGAGTCAGTATGTATGTCACACTGGTGTATCAGTGAGAGTCAGTATGTCACACTGGTGTATCAGTGAGAGTCAGTATGTATGTCACACTGGTGTATCAGTGAGAGTCAGTATGTCACACTGGTGTATCAGTGAGAGTCAGTATGTCACACTGGTGTATCAGTGAGAGTCAGTATGTCACACTGGTGTATCAGCGAGAGTCAGTATGTCACACTGGTGTATCAGCGAGAGTCAGTATGTCACACTGGTGTATCAGTGAGAGTCAGTATGTCACACTGGTGTATCAGTGAGAGTCAGTATGTCACACTGGTGTATCAGTGAGAGTCAGTATGTCACACTGGTGTATCAGTGAGAGTCAGTATGTCACACTGGTGTATCAGCCTCCAGTATGTCACACTGGTGTATCAGTGAGAGTCAGTATGTATGTCACACAGGTGTATCAGTGAGAGTCAGTATGTATGTCACACTGGTGTATCAGTGAGAGTCAGTATGTCACACTGGTGTATCAGTGAGAGTCAGTATGTCACACTGGTGTATCAGTGAGAGTCAGTATGTCACACTGGTGTATCAGTGAGAGTCAGTGTGTCACACTGGTGTATCAGCCTCCAGTATGTCACACTGGTGTATCAGTGAGAGTCAGTATGTCACACTGGTGTATCAGTGAGAGTCAGTATGTCACACTGGTGTATCAGCCTCCAGTATGTCACACTGGTGTATCAGTGAGAGTCAGTATGTCACACTGGTGTATCAGCCTCCAGTATGTCACACTGGTGTATCAGTGAGAGTCAGTATGTCACACTGGTGTATCAGCGAGAGTCAGTATGTCACACTGGTGTATCAGTGAGAGTCAGTATGTCACACTGGTGTATCAGTGAGAGTCAGTATGTCACACTGGTGTATCAGTGAGAGTCAGTATGTCACACTGGTGTATCAGTGAGAGTCAGTATGTCACACTGGTTTATCAGCGAGAGTCACTATATCACACTGGTGTATCAGTGAGAGTCAGTATGTCACACTGGTGTATCAGTGAGAGTCAGTATGTATGTCACACTGGTGTATCAGTGGGAGTCAGTATGTCACACTGGTGTATCAGTGAGAGTCAGTATGTATGTCACACTGGTGTATCAGCGAGAGTCAGTATGTCACACTGGTGTATCAGTGAGAGTCAGTATGTCACACTGGTGTATCAGTGAGAGTCAGTATGTCACACTGGGGGTATCGGTGAGAGTCAGTATGTCACCCTGGTGTATCATGAGAGTCAGTATGTCACACTGGTGTATCATGGAGTCAGTATGTAGTCACACTGGTGTATCAGTGAGAGGGAAAAGAACATGGTGAAGGAGAGTCAGTAGTATGTCAACTGGTGTATCAGTGAGAGTCATTATGTCACACTGGGTGTTCAGTGGGTCAGTATGTATGTCCATGGTGTATCAGTGAGAGTAGTATGTATTCACACGGTGTATAGTGAGAGTCAGTTATTTTTCAACTGGTGTATCAGTGAGAGTAGTATGTATGTAATGGTGTATCAGTGAGATCAGTATGTCACCTGGTGATCAGTGAGAGTCATTTTGCACACTGGTGTATCAGTGAAGTCAGTATGTCACACTGGTGTATCATGAGAGTCAGTATTTCCCCACTGGTGTATCAGGAGAGTCAGTATGTCACACTGGGGTATCGTGGAGGGCAGTATGTCACAGGTGTACAGGAGAGTCAGTATGTACACTGGTGTATCAGGAGAGTCAGTTTTTTTGTCACACTGGTGTATAAGTGAAAGCAGTATGCACACTGGGTTCAGGAGAGTCAGTATTAAAACTGGTGTATAGTGAAGTCTATTCACACTGGTGTATCTGAGATCAGATTTTGTCACACTGGTGTATCAGTGAGAGTCAGTATGTCAACTGGTGTATCATGAGGTCAGTATGTATGTCAACTGGTGTATCAGTGAGAGCAGAGTCACACTGGTGTATCAGTGAGAGTCATTGTATGTCACCTGGTGTATCAGTGAGAGTCAGTATTTGTCACACTGGTGTATCAGTGAGAGTCCGTTTTTACATGGTGTATCAGTGAGAGTCAGTATGATGTCAACTGGTGTTCTTCTTTCCCTTTGTATCAGTGAGAGTCCCTTTCCCCCTTATCAGCGAGGTCAGTATGTCACACTGGTGTATCAGTGAGAGTCAGTATGTCACACTGGTGTATCAGTGAGAGTCAGTAGTCACACTGGTGTATCAGTGGGGTCAGTATGTCACACTGGTGTATCAGTGAAGTCGTAATTTTTCACACTGGTGTACAGTGAGAGTCGATGTCACACTGGTGTACATGAGAGTCAGTAGTCAATGGTGTATCAGTGAGAGTCAGTATGTCAACTGGTGATCAGTGAGAGTCAGTATGTCACACTGGTGACAGTGAGAGTCAGTATGTCCACTGGTGTATCAGTGAGGTCGTATGTCACACTGGTGTACATGAGAGTCGTATGTAACCTGGTGTTTGAGGTGTATGTCACCTGTTTAAGTGGGGGTCAGTATGTCACACTGGTTATCAGTGAGAGTCTATGTAAAAATGGTGTATCAGGAGAGTCAGTATTTTGTCACACTGGTGTTCAGTAGAGTCAGTATGTATTCACCTGGTGTATCAGTGAAAAGTCTAGTCACAAATGGTGTATCAGTGAGAGTCAGTAATGTATGTCACACTGGTTTCAGTGAGAGTCAGTATGTCCCCTGGTGTATCCGTGAGAGTCAGTAAAGTATGTCCACTGGTGTATCAGTGAGAGTCAGTATGTCACACGGTGTATCAGTGAGAGTCATATTCACATGGGGTTTAATCTGAGAGTCGTATGCACACTGGTGTATCCGTGAGAGTCAGTATGTTTCACACTGGTGTTCAGTGAGAGTCAGTATGTCACACTGGTGATCAGTGAGAGTCAGTATGTCCCCCTGGGGTATCGTGAGAGTCAGTAGTCCCCACTGGTGTATCAGTGAGAGTCAGTTTCCCCGGTGTACAGGAGAGTCAGTATGTCACACTGGTGATCATGAGAGTCAGTATTTTTCACACTGGTGTATCAGTGAGAGTCATATGTCACACTGGTGTATCAGTGAGAGTCATAGTTCACACTGGTGTATCAGTGAAGTCAGTATGTCACACTGGTGTATCGGAGATCATTGTCACACTGGGTATCAGTGAGAGTCAGTATTCACACTGGTGTATCAGTGAGGAGTTCAGTAGGTCATTGGCACACTGGTTGGTATCAGTGAAGAGTCAGTAATGTCACACTTGTTTACCTCAAGTGAGATAGTCAGTATGTATGTCACACTGGTGTATCAGTGAGAGTCAGTATGTAACACTGGTGGTAAGTCCAGTGAGTAGTCCAGGATGTATGTCACACTGGTGTACATCCAGTGAGAGTCAGTATGTATGTCACACCTGTGGTATCAGGAGAGTCACGTATGTCACACTGTGTTCAGTGAGAGTCAGTATGTCCACACTGGTGTATCAGTGAGTCCAGTATGTCACACTGGTGTATCAGTGAGAGTCACGTATGTCCACACTGTTGTATCAGTGAGAGTCAGTATGTCACACTGGTGTATCAGTGAGAGTCAGTATGTCACACTGAGTGTATCAGTGAGAGTCAGTATGTCACACTAGGTGTATCAGTGTGGAGAGGTCCGTAATGTAATGTCACACGGTGGTAATCAGTGAGAGTTCAGTATGTATGTCACAACTGGTGTATCAGTGAGATCCAGTATGTCCACACTGGTGGTATCAGTGAGAGTCAGTAAGATGTCACACTGGTGTATCAGTGAGAGGTCAGTAATGTCAACGACTGGTGTATCAGTGAGAAGTCAGTAGATCACACTGTTGGTCAGCAAGCGAGAGTCAGTAAATGTCAACACTCGGTGTATAAGTGAGAGTCAGTATGTCACACTGGGTGTAAATCAGTGAGAGTCAGCTAAATGTCAACACGGTGTAATCATGAAGAGTCACGTATGTCACAACTGGTGTAAGCAGGTAAGGAGTCAGTATGTCGTCACACAACTTGGTGTATCAGTGAGAGTCAGTATGTCACACTGGTGTATCAGTGAGAGTCAGTATGTAATGTCACAACTGGTGTATCAGTGAGAGTCAGTATGTTATGTCACACTGGTGTATCAGTGAGAGTCCAGTATGTATGTCACACTGGTGTATCAGTGAGAAGTCAGTTATGTATGTCACACTGGTGTATCAGTGAGAGTCAGTATGTCCACAATCTGGTGTATCAGTGAGAGTCAGTTATGTCACAACTGTTAGTATCAGTGAAGAAGTCAGTATGTTCACACTGGTGGTAATCAGTGAGAGTCAGTATTGTCACACTGGTTGTATCAGTGAGAGTCAGTTATGTCACACTGGTGTATCAGTGAGAGTCAGTATGTCACACTGGTGTATCAGTGAGAGTCAGTATGTATGTCACACTGGTGTATCAGTGAGAGTCAGTATGTATGTCACACTGGTGTATCAGTGAGAGTCAGTATGTCACACTGGTGTATCAGTGAGAGTCAGTATGTATGTCACACTGGGTGTATCAGTGAGAGTCAGTATGTTCACACTGGTGTATCAGTGAGAGTCAGTATGTCACACTGGTGTATCAGTGGAGAGTCAGTAAGTCACACTGGTGTATCAGTGAGAGTCAGTATGTCACACTGGTGTATCAGTGAGAGTCAGTATGTCACACTGGTGTATCAGTGAGAGTCAGTATGTCACACTGGTGTATCAGTGAGAGTCAGTATGTCACACTGGTGTATCAGTGAGAGTCAGTATGTCACACTGGTGTATCAGTGAGAGGTCAGTATGTCACACTGGTGTAATCAGTGAGAGTCAGTATGTCACACTGTGTATCAGTGAGAGTCTATGTATGTCCACACTGGTGTATCAGTGAGAGTAGTATGTCACCTGGTGTATCAGTGAGAGTCAGTATTGTCCCCCATGGTGTATCAGTGAGAGTCAAGTATGTCCACTGGGTATCAGTAGAGTCAGATGTCACACTGGTGTATCAGTGAGAGTCAAGTATGTCCACGGTTATCAGGAGAGTCGTATGCACACTGGTGTATAGGAGAGTCAGTATGTCACACGGTGTTTCAGTAGATCAGTATGTCACACTGGTGTATCAGTGAGAGTCAGTATGTCACACTGGTGTATCAGTGAGAGTCGTATGTCACACTGGTGTATCGTGAGAGTCAGTATGTACACTGGGTATCATGAGAGTCAGTATGTAGTCACCTGGTGTATCAGTGAGAGTCAGTATATGTCACACTGGGTTTAGTGAGAGTCAGTATGTCACACTGGTGTATCAGTGAGAGTCAGTATTCACACTGGTGTTCAGGAGAGTCAGTATGTCACACGGTGTATCAGTGAGAGTCAGTATGTCCCCACGGTGTATCAGTGGAGTCAGTATGTCACACTGGTGTATCAGTGAGAGTCAGTATTTCACACTGGTGTATCAGGGGGGTCAGTAGTCACACTGGTGTATCAGTAGAGTCGTATGTCCACTGGTGTATCATGAGAGTCAGTATGTCACACTGGTGTATCCGTCCAGTATGTCACACTGGTGTATCAGTGAGAGCAGTATGTCACATGGGGTATCAGTGAGAGTCAGTATGCCCCCTGGTGTATCAGGAGAGTCAGTATGTCACATGGGGTTAGAGAGTCAGTATGCACCTGTGTATCAGTGAGAGTCAGTATGTCACACTGGTGTATCAGTGAGAGTCAGTATGTCACACTGGTTATCAGTGAGGTCAGTATGTCCACGGTGTATCAGTGAGAGTCAGTATGTCACACTGGTGTATCAGGGTTCAGTATGTCACACTGGTGTACAGGTCCCGATGTCACACTGGTGTATCAGCGAGAGTCAGTATGTCACACTGGTGTATCAGTGAGAGTCAGTATGTCACACTAGTGTATCAGTGAGAGTCAGTATGTCACACTAGTGTATCAGTGAGAGTCAGTATGTCACACTGGTGTATCCGTGAGAGTCAGTATGTCACACTGGTGTATCAGCGAGAGTCAGTATGTCACACTGGTGTATCAGCGAGAGTCAGTATGTCACACTGGTGTAATCAGTGAGAGTCAGTATAGTCACACTGGTGTATCAGTGAGAGTCAGTATGTCACACTGGTGTATCAGCGAGAGTCAGTATGTCACACTGGTGTATCAGCGAGAGTCAGTATGTCACACTGGTGTATCAGTGAGAGTCAGTATGTCACACTGGTGTATCAGTGAGAGTCAGTATGTCACACTGGTGTATGAGCGAGAGTCAGTATGTCACACTGGTGTATCAGCTGAGAGTCAGTATTGTCACACTGGTGGTATCAGTGAGAGTCAGTATGTCACAACTGGTGTATCAGTGAGAGTCAGTATGTCACACTGGGTATTAGTGCGAGAGTCAGTATGTCCACACTGGTGTATCAGTGAGAGTCAGTATGTCCACTGGTGTATCAGTGAGAGTCAGTAGGTCACACTGGTGTATCAGTGAGAGTCAGTATGTCCACACTGGTGTATCAGTGAGAGTCAGTATGTTCACACACTGGTGTATCAGTGAGAGTCAGTATGTCACACTGGTGTATCAGTGAGAGTCAGTATGTCACACTGGTGTATCAAGTGAGAGTCAGTATGTCACACTGGTGTATCAGTGAGAGTCAGTATGTCACACTGGTGTATCAGCGAGAGTCACTATGTCCACTGGTGTATAGGAGGTCAGTATGTCACACTGGTGTATCAGTGAGAGTCAGTTGTCACACTGGGTATCGGAGAGTCAATGTCCACTGGTGTATAGGAGAGTCAGTATGTCACACTGGTGTATCATTTAGAGTCAGTATGTCACCGGGTATCAGCGAGATCAGTTGTCCCCACTGGGTATCATGGGGGAGTCCCCAAAATTTTTTCACCTGGTGTATAGTGAGAGGTTTCAAGGGTTGGAATTCACACTGGTGTATCAAAATGAGAAGGGTTTAGTTGGGGGGGGGGGGGGGGGGGGGGGGGGGGGGGGGGGGGGGGGGGGGGGGGGGGGGGGGGGGGGGGGGGGGGGGGGGGGGGGGGGGGGGGGGGGGGGGGGGGGGGGGGGGGGGGGGGGGGGGGGGGGGGGGGGGGGGGGGGGGGGGGGGGGGGGGGGGGGGGGGGGGGGGGGGGGGGGGGGGGGGGGGGGGGGGGGGGGGGGGGGGGGGGGGGGGGGGGGGGGGGGGGGGGGGGGGGGGGGGGGGGGGGGGGGGGGGGGGGGGGGGGGGGGGGGGGGGGGGGGGGGGGGGGGGGGGGGGGGGGGGGGGGGGGGGGGGGGGGGGGGGGGGGGGGGGGGGGGGGGGGGGGGGGGGGGGGGGGGGGGGGGGGGGGGGGGGGGGGGGGGGGGGGGGGGGGGGGGGGGGGGGGGGGGGGGGGGGGGGGGGGGGGGGGGGGGGGGGGGGGGGGGGGGGGGGGGGGGGGGGGGGGGGGGGGGGGGGGGGGGGGGGGGGGGGGGGGGGGGGGGGGGGGGGGGGGGGGGGGGGGGGGGGGGGGGGGGGGGGGGGGGGGGGGGGGGGGGGGGGGGGGGGGGGGGGGGGGGGGGGGGGGGGGGTTTTTTTTTTTTTTTTTTTTTTTTTTTTTTTTTTTTTTTTTTTTTTTTTTTTTTTTTTTTTTTTTTTTTTTTTTTTTTTTTTTTTTTTTTTTTTTTTTTTTTTTTTTTTTTTTTTTTTTTTTTTTTTTTTTTTTTTTTTTTTTTTTTTTTTTTTTTTTTTTTTTTTTTTTTTTTTTTTTTTTTTTTTTTTTTTTTTTTTTTTTTTTTTTTTTTTTTTTTTTTTTTTTTTTTTTTTTTTTTTTTTTTTTTTTTTTTTTTTTTTTTTTTTTTTTTTTTTTTTTTTTTTTTTTTTTTTTTTTTTTTTTTTTTTTTTTTTTTTTTTTTTTTTTTTTTTTTTTTTTTTTTTTTTTTTTTTTTTTTTTTTTTTTTTTTTTTTTTTTTTTTTTTTTTTTTTTTTTTTTTTTTTTTTTTTTTTTTTTTTTTTTTTTTTTTTTTTTTTTTTTTTTTTTTTTTTTTTTTTTTTTTTTTTTTTTTTTTTTTTTTTTTTTTTTTTTTTTTTTTTTTTTTTTTTTTTTTTTTTTTTTTTTTTTTTTTTTTTTTTTTTTTTTTTTTTTTTTTTTTTTTTTTTTTTTTTTTTTTTTTTTTTTTTTTTTTTTTTTTTTTTTTTTTTTTTTTTTTTTTTTTTTTTTTTTTTTTTTTTTTTTTTTACAAACTTTTGGTTGTGTTTTGTAGAGCCCGTATGTCCCCACCCCCTGTGTATCATGAGAGTCAAGTAATGTTTTAACGGAAGGGGAGAGCGAGGGGAAAAGGGGGAACACACAAAGGTTTTCCCCTTTTTTCACTGGTGTATCAGTGAGAGTCAGTATGTCACACTGGTGTATCAGTGAGAGTCAGTATGTCACACTGGTGTATCAGTGAGAGTCAGTATGTCACACTGGTGTATCAGTGAGAGTCCAGTTATGTCACAATGGTGTATCAGTGAGGAGTCAGTATGTACACTGGTGTATCAGTGAGAGTCAGTATGGTCACACTGGTGTAATCAAGTGAGAGTCAGTATGTCACACTGGTGTATCAGGAGAGTCAGGATGTCACACTTGGTTGTATCAGTGAAGAGAAGTAGTTTGTCACCACTGGCCTGTATCAGTGCGAGCGTCAGTATGTCACACTGGTGTATCAGTGAGAGTCACAGTTGGTCACACTGCTGTATCAGTCTACCAGTCATAGTCCCGTAGTTGTCAGATCTGCAGTTGTTCTGTACACTGTATCCGTTTCCATTGGATCAGTCCACGCTTGATCTCTGTTGACATGTTTTTATTTTTTATCCTTCGCCTTGAACTCAGTCGTAGTCCCCACACGTGTTACTACTTCTAGTGCACTGGGCTGATCTTTGCGCGGTATTTTTCCCCTATTACCTCACCAGTGTCCCTCGCCACCAGGCGCACTACTGAGACTTCTCATGTACTTATAATTGACGTCCCTAAGTCAAGGACACTTACTAAACAAGCTGAACAGCGCATAAACGCCTTTGAATATAAATATTACAGACAGGTTCTTAGAATATCTTGGATAAAGAAAAGAACAAATGCATCCATACTTCAAGACTGAATAGTGAAGAAGGTTGGCTATTAAAGACGATAAAACAAAGAAAATTGAAATATTTTGGTCACTTGAAACGTCACGAAAGTTGGAAGAGAACAATAATGGAGGGGTATATGTCTGAGAAGAGAGGAAGAGGAAGGCCAAAGAGAAGATGGGTGCAGGATGTGGCGGATGATCTCCAGATGGGTGTATCAGACGCGGGACATCTTGCTTATGATCGAGAGGTTTTCCGGAAGGTTGGTTTGGGAGCGAGGTTCTGCAAAGGACATGCTACTGAATGAATGAATGAATGAATGAATGAATGAATGAATGAATGAATGAATGAATGAATGAATGAATGAATGAAGTCAAGGACGAGAAACCAACATTTTATTATCTACGTCTAATGTCTCTAATCAGTTTACGATCTTCATTTGTTTCTTGAAGGACTTGATCATTGGTTTTTCTGTCTGTCCATGGTATTCTTTGCAATTTCCCCAGAAACCACATTTCTACAGCCATCAGATGTTTCTCAACTTGACTGCTCATTGTCCACGCTTCACATCCATATAAAAATATAGGTTCTATGTAGCACCTCAGTACTCTTTTTCTCGTTTCAGTTGACATCTTTTTATTGGTCAGAATGTTTTTCATATGGCAATGACAATGGTAACAATGGTAACAACGACTGCCTGAAATAGGCTAATGAAACTAGAACTTATGTTCAATAATAAGAAAGAGACACAGAGATTTCTTTGGTCATGTCATGAGAACAGAGGCATTTTAGAACATCATGACAACTGGAAAGATCAAGCGGAAGAGAGGCAGACCAAGAAAAACACTGGGTGGACTGATACGAACGAACGCATGAACGAAGGAACGGACGAACGGACTTTATTTTCAAAGGGTAACAAACTGGGGACGCAGACACGTCTTACATTCGGCCCTTCCAATCACTCATCTTTCGTTCATCAATAGTGTATACTACATTCACATAGGACAAAACATTCTCAAATAAACGTTGTAGACAAAAACAATACATATTCCATTTTATGAGACACAACCCCCACCCACCCACACATCCCCCATCCACCCACACATCCCCACACAACCACACGCACACCTCCATGCACACATAATACCCATCCACTGATCCCCCATCCAAACGTCCCACACCCACACACATTCCCCAATCTACACACATCTCCCCACCAACCACATATCCCCCATACACGTCCCCCCATACACACACCCATGCACACATACATGCACCCACCCACCCATCCCTCACCCATACATGCCCCACCCACGCATATCCTCCACCCACACACACATCCTTCACCCATGCCATAACCCACCAACACTCACTCATCCACATATCCTCGAACACCCACTCACACACCACAACAACATAGCCAAACTCACACCCCCTAACCACACATCCCCCGCCTACACACACATCTCTCCGCCAACCCACACATCCCGCACCTACCCACACGCAAATCCTGCACCTACCCATACATCCCCCACTTACACACATCCTCTTTACACACATCCCCACCTACACAATCTCCCCCCACCCACCCACACTCTCGCACATACCCACACACACATCCCCACGAATCAACCACCCATACATCCTCCAACCACCCCCAATCACCCATCCCCAACAACACATCCCCTAACCACACATCCCCACCCACACCCACCCCACCCACACATACATATCCCCACCCATATAATATCCCCCCACACACATCCCCACCCACCAAAAACCCCATCCACAAACATACACCTCCCACCCACACACGCCCCACCACCCACATCTCCAGACACACATCTTCCACCCATACACACATCTCCCCACACACACACACATCCCTCACCCATACACTCATCTCCACACACATCTCCCGTTCACGTACTCACCCCTCAACCACTCACACCTACACATCCCCCACCCAACCATCAACACATACATCTCCCATCTACCCACCCACATGCACACACCCAAATAACCCAGCCAAACACACATCCCCCACCCTCACATACATTCTTCACCCACCCGCACATCCATCACCGAACCACAACTCCCCACCCACCCACACACACATCCTCAACCCACACACATCTCCTCTCCCACGCAACTCCCCACCCATATACACACCCCCACCTACACAAACATCCCCCACACACATCCCCACCAACACATCCTTCACCCACACATATCTCCCCACACATCTTCCACCCACCTCCACCTACAAACACCCTTACCTCCTCACTATCACCAGACGGTGGCATGGAGGAATACCATCAGCAGAGTTGATCCAAACAATCAAAGACTGAAATCTGTGGAGAGCCATGTACGCCTACGCCAGCTGGCAGAGCACGTGATGACGATAAAGATGATGATGTTTTCTCAGTGGTGATTTAGGGCACACATAAAAGTGATATTACTGAGCTATATAAATTGATGACTGAAGATGAAGCAAGAAACTGCCAGCTGTAACAACTCAACCCGTCTATTCACATTTTAATGAACATCACCAAAAGCTGGTTGGTTCCAGTTGAAACACTACGCGTCTACAGTAAGTGTCATCGTCTCACTGAACATACGTGTTTGTTCCAGGCTGACTGATTTCTTCACCGGCATTGCATCGTTGTGTCTGTGCTATCTAATAATATAAGTCAGTTAATTACATGTCATAAGTCAGTTATTTACACGTCATAAGTCAGTTAGTTACACGTCATAAGTCAGTTAGTTACACGTCATAAGTCAGGTAGTTACACGTCATAAGTCAGTTAGTTACACGTCATGAATCAGTTAGTTACACGTCATAAGTCAGTTAGTTACACGTCATAAGTCAGTTAGTTACACGTCATAAGTGAGTTAGTTACACGTAATGAATCAGTTAATTACACGTCATAAGTCATGTAATTACACATTCTTTGCAGGACTTGGCAGTCAGCCCCAGCAGTTATTGTCTGTGTGTGGTTTTCCAGACATTGTTACGTTCAGCAGTTTGCTATTGCTTTCTGAACAGCCGTCGTTCATACCATTGTGAAAACCAACGCAAAGCGGTCTGCACCGAGATATCATTGAGCTGACTTCGAGTCCGAAATGTCGGAATTGGGAAACTGCGTTCAAGACACAGCCGCTGACTCACACAGCGTGGGACGGGTGGATGCTGTTTCAGTTACAGCTTGCGTGTTTACAACTGCTCACTTAATGACTAATTGTTAGTATAGTAGACGATACTACCTGCTGTCTGTCAGCGCCGAATGTTGGGCGGCGCTCACCAAACCCGACACTCCACTTTGTCAGTGGTTCGGGCGGAGGTGCGCAATTGGGAGGGTAGAATCCTTATCCTGGTGCGAGGAAATGCAACCTAAAGACAAAATGTCATGACCAGGTTCTAAGCCTTGGTTGGTAACTGGATAGGATCGAAGCTCCGGCAGGCGGACAGTTAGAGCATTGCTTTGCTGACCCAGCAGCTTCTGCAGCTTGTCTTGTTCCAGACGTATAGGTGTTACCTTTCCTCAAGAGTAAGCTAAGCAGGCCGAGAGAGGGATTATGCTGCAAGGGCAACACATGGTCTCTAAATTCAGTTCAGGCTTTGTGTTAAGGAAAGGTATAACATTCATTACGGCGATGGGTTATAATAACAACTGATTAGAAAAATTAGACGTAGACAGTCACAACTGTTTGGTCACGTTATGAGAAGAAATAAATTGGAGAACTTGGTGACAACTGGCAAGATCGAAGGGGAAGAGAAGAAAGGGAGGGCAGAGAAGTAAATACCTGAATGGCTTGACCACGTTGTATTGTCGAGACAAGAACACAGAGCTGATCAACGACTCTGGTGATCAAGTGAGATGGCGAAACATGACCGCCAACGCTTACCGGCATGGCTCATGATAATGATGGGTTGTAGTTATGCCTCGTTAGGAGCACAATGTCACAAACTATCGACCGTCACGGTGCAGGTGAAATGTGAATATTTGACGTTACATACACTTCACATATTTGTCTATGTGAAAACATCACGGTGCTGATGACAAAACAATAACAGAAAGCGTGGTTACTGGGAGAACAGGCAGCTGTCGACCAGCAGAAAGGTGAACATAGGACTCTAAAGACACCCGGCACATGATCACGCACTGGACAAAGGAATTGGCGAAGGGTCTATCAGACAGGTCGAGATGGGAACGCCATTCGACAAAGCACGCACAACACAATGATGATAGCTTTACGTGCGACAGACATTGACCAGGTGGCAGCAACGAGTGCCTAAATAAAGCTTGTTGTTCTTGTGATTTACGATGGGGCATCAAAAGAAAACCTTAAATGATTTTTATGTTTTGTGATTTTGGTGAATAAGATATTATGAAAACGTAAAGAATAGATGTATCATTTTTCCATGTAGTCACCGCTGCGTTCAATGCAAGTCCTCCAGTGACGAAAAAAGTAATTGGATTCATGTAGAAAAATATTCTCTTGGTCGCGTGTGAAACCATTCATGCACCACCCTCTGTACCTTTTCACATAAGTCATGCCGTTTGAAACTTCCTACTCATCTCATGCACTTGCTGGACTGAAAGGCATGCATCGTCAATCTGGACCTTCATGCGCCTATGAATTTCTACAGGTTTCACCCTTTCACTGATTAAAAAAAAACGCTGCTCCTGTTTGGTGCATGTAAAAATTGGGGCTGCCATCTTTAAACTGTGCTTATGACGTCACCATGCTTGTCTGCACCGTGCTGTCATGTGCTTAAAACTCTTGACTTCCTTACGTTGGATGAAGAATGACTTGCGCGATGACTTGGATTAAAGTGAGGAAGAGTTGCGCAATTCGTCGACCTCACTCTCTCGCCTGAGTCCATCTGAGTCCAGTGGCAAGACAAGTCGAGACGACTGGAGACGAATACAGGTGCAGTGGATGACCAGGGCGCTCTACGTGCCTTGCCGTGCTCATTACGTTCCACAACGCTTTGCAGGTAAACGCCGTCTTGCCCGTTGAATCAGGAATGATTTCTTCCGCGCAGTCTGCCGAATCCTGTCTTCACATGCTGGGTAGGCATGGCCCTAGTTTATCGCTTGGTTTGACACCAAATCGGATACCCATGCCTGGTTTAGCCAGCCTCTCACAGCTGTTGCCCGGGGGGTGGCCGCTGTCACATGCTGACAGCTACTAGGAGCCACAGGCACGAGCTGGGTGTCAGGCTTGGACCAGTGGGGGATGGGTCCTGAAAAGGACATGAGAGTCATCCTTACCAAAGGTGCTACCAATGCCTGACACCCCGTACCCCCCTGACTTCCTTAACAACGTCATTGACAGGTTACAAGACTATGACATGGTTATTGTAATTTATATCACACTTTTAAGGTTTTCATTTGAAGCCCCTTCGTACATTGCACGCTCCTGCGACACAGTACCTTACAATCGCCCACAGTTGAGTGTTTTCCCCAGTCTCAGGTTGACTGTAGCGGCCCCCGACCGGCAGAATGGTGTTACCACTGACCTTGATTGTTTCAGCACTCTCTATAGTAAGTAAACATGTGATGTGTCCCGTGTATTACATCACGGCATGTGGTATTTTGTATCACATGACAATTGTGTGACACTTATGTATGACATCATGTCTGTGTGACATTTGTCTATCAGATCATGTCTGTATGACGTTTATTTTTCACATCACATGTTTGTGACATCTGTATATCACGTCAAGTTTGTGTGACATTTATATATCACATCACGTCTGTGTGACATTTGTTTATTACATCACGTCTGTGTGACATTTATCTATCACATCACGTGTGTTTGACATCTGTGTATCACGTCAAGTTTGTGTCACATCTGGTGTCACATTACGTGTCTTAATGTTATGTGATGTACATTAGGTTTATGAGTGTGTATCTCACCTGACATTTCTGTGATCTTATTGTATCATATTACGTCTGTATGACATTTAAGATGACATTCTCTTCTGTCAACGATATTCTCAACATTCCTCTCTTTCCATGATATTCTCAACATTTTCTTCAGTCCACTATATAGTCCATGATATTCGGAACATCTGTCCATGATATTCTCAACATTCTCCTCTGTCCATGATATTCTCAACATTCTCCTCTGTCCATGATATTCTCAACATTCTCCTCTGTCCATGATATTCTCAACATTCTCCTGTGTCCACTATATAGTCCATCATAGTCTCAACATTCTCCTATGCCCACTATATACTCAACATTCTCCTATGCCCACTATATACTCAACATTCTCCTCTATCCACGATATACTCAATATTCTCCTCTGCACACGATTCACGCAATATTCTTCTCTGTCCAATATATTCTCAACATTCATCTCTGTCCACGATATTCTCAACATTCTAATAAAACGCCACGTCCTGTCATTTTCATTGGCACCTTTCCGTCTTGACAGACGATAGTTTGGTACATTGTGCTTCAAAAAGGCTTAATAACTACGATCCATGGCGGTGGCGAGTGTGGCTGGTAAGGCCAATTCTTGCTGCAAATGTTTGCCCACAGTAGGTGCATGTGAAAACATGGTCACTTCCACAATTTTGCACCATCTTACGTCTCTGTGTGTGCTTTATCTGCAATCATCCACGTCCTGTATCTTTGGGAAAAATACCACGCCTATCTCGTAAACATTGCGTATGAAAGAAACAGACACAACGTAATCAGGAAGTTTTTGTCTGTGTTATGGGATTGATCTGGTGCCGATAATCTTATGTTGTACCTCTGTTACTAACAAACTTATGCTGTATCCGATCTGGTGGCCACAATCTTATGTTGTACATCTGTTGCCAACGAACTTATGTTGTATCTGATCTGGTACCTATAATCTTATGTTGTGCATCTGTTGCCAACGAACTTATAAATATGTTGTATCTGATCTGGTGCCTACAATCTTATGTTGTACCTCTGTTGCCAACGAATACGATACACACACACATCGTGATTGTAACTGACTCAGAAAGCATGCTGAGTAGGGTGAGGACTGGCAATCTTCGTGCAGAGTGGCTTGCTTCGCTTCGGAAGTCACGGGTGGCAAACATCGTCTGGATCTTTTCTCCGGGGCATGCTGGTGTGTTGGGAAATGAACAGGTGGAGTATTGATGCATGATAAGGCAGACTTGGTTGCGGCCTTGTGGGAGCACGTGTACGCATCGGAGGAGCAAATGGATCACCATGGTCTGGCAAGAATGCGACAGTGGGGAGTGACGAGGGGATCTGGCCGATACTCGACGCTTAGAGGAAAGGCGAGACGGACCTATAATCAGATTGCTACTGGTACTATTGGGGTTGGAACTCTTCGCTGGCTTCTGAGGATGGGGACGGTGCGCTTATGGGAATGCCTCGAATGCTATGATGTCGGTTCCTAAATCAATCAATCAATCAATCAATCAATCAATCTGTTGCCAACGAACTTATGTTGTATCTGATCTGTTTCCCCACAATTGTGTGTTGCCAGAACCAGGCGAGATGGTGCTGGATACCCAAGTGTCGAAACTTGGAGTGTTGGGACTATTACGAACCCGTGTGCGGCTCGGACAGGAACATTCTACACCAACAACTTGCTACCTGAAGCTGGAGAACTGCCGTCTGTGTGGCCATCACGAGATCTACAGTGTGGACGACCAGCTGTGCCGCAATCGCACTCACACGGTTGGTTGATAGAGTGGACACTTGTTGATAGAGTGGTTATATTTGTTGATAGAGTGGACACGTGTGTTGATAGAGTGGATACTTGTGTTGATAGAGTGGACATATTTGGTGATAGAGTGGATACTTGTTGATAGAGTGGACATATGTGTTAATAGAGTGGATATATTTGTTGATAGAGTGGATACTTGTTGATAGAGTGGATATATTTGTTGATAGAGTGGACACGTGTGTTGATAGAGTGGACTTGTGTGTTGATAGAGTGGGCACGTTTGTTGATAGAGTGGACTCATTTGTTGAGTGATTGGGCATGTTTTTTGATAGAGTGGACACATTTGTTGATAGATTGGACACATGTGTTGATAGAGTGGGCATGTCTGTTGATAGAGTGGACACATTTGTTGATAGAGTGGACATGTGTGTTGATAGAGTGGACACGTGTGTTGATAGTGTGGACACGTTTGTTGATAGAGTGGACATATTTGCTATGTGGTGGACCATTAGTTGATAGAGTGGACATATTTGCTATGTGGTGGACCATTAGTTGATAGAGTGGACATATTTGTTATGTGGTGAACATATTTATTGCTAGAGTGGACATATTTGCTATGATTTGGACATATTTGTTGACAGAGTGAACGTGTTTGTTGATTTAGTTGACATATTTGTTGACAGAGTGAACGTGTTTGTTGATTTAGTTGACATATTTGTTGACACGACAAGGGCGGATCTGAGAGACAGACAGAATCGTATCGTCCTCGTCAGTGTGAGCCGATTGTCTTGTATCTAATCACGTGTCCACCATCATATTTACACTTCCAGCCCAAGGCGAGCCCATGTCCGATACCTGAATGTCAACACTTGGTCTGTACGGACAACCCTGAACCTGTGTGCGGCTCGGATGGTCACCTTTACCCCAACGCTTGCCACATGAAGCGGGAAAACTGCCGGATGTGTTGGAGGGACAACATCTACCCGGTGAAGGACAAGTTGTGCCACACTACTCCATCCACCACTACAACTCCTCAGGTTTGTTGAAAGAGTGGTTGATAGAGTGGACTTGTTTGTTGATAGAGTGGACGTGTTTGTTGATAGAGTGGACTTGTTTGTTGATAGAGTGGTTGATAGAGTGGACTTGTTTGTTGATAGAGTGGACTTGTTTGTTGATAGAGTGGTTGATAGAGTGGACTTGTTTGTTGATATAGTGGACTTGTTTGTTGATAGAGTGGACTTGTTTGTTGATAGAGTGGACTTGTTTTGATCACCATCCAGCATGACGGTTTTTGTGTCACAAGTCAGTCTGAGTTGACGACGATAGTTCGTAACTCTGTTATTGTGTCACTGACCGCTGACAGTATGTGTGACACTGTACCGTGTGATGTCCGATATATTGCATTCTGTGGTATCAACGACATATATGTGAAATGTTTTGTGTGTGTGTGTGTGTGTGTGTGTGTGTGTGTGTGCACGTTCGCGCGCGTGTGTGTATGTGCGTGAACATTCTGAAAAGAGTAAAAGACAAATGTATTATCTGTCGATGTAGTCACCACTGCGCTCAATGCAGCACCGATAAAGTGCGTGGATTCATGTAGAATAAAACGTTCTCTTGGTCACGTGTTAATCATTTATGCATGACTTCTTCACAGAATTCACGTCGTGTTGAAACGTCCTGCTCCATTCATGCACTGGCTGGACTGACAGGCAGGCATCACTATACTGGACCTCCCTACTCCACTTATGCACTGGCTGGACTGACAGCAGGCATCACCATACTGAATCTTCATTGGCCAATTCAATTTTATAAGTTCCACTCCTTCACCGATAAAAATAAAACAGATAACAGAAAGTTGCTCCTCATTGGTGCATGTCAAAAGTGGGGCGGTCCATCTTTGTAGTGACGATATCTTATGACGGTTTGGTCCATATGACGTCACCATGTACTTCTGCACTATTATGTCACTTGCTAAACACTCTTGACATCCTTAACAACAACATTGACAGATGAAAAGACAAAGGCATGGCTATTGTAATTTCTATCGTTCTCACCTTCTCAACTGTGTGTAAAGTGTGGGAGTTTGTTCTTATTAGTTTCAGTGATCATGTATGTGTTTAGATGTGAAGATGTTTGTGTGGGTGTGTATGTGAGGGATGTGTGTGTGGGGGTGTGGGGAAGGTATTGTGGAGGGGTGGTATGTGGGGGATGTGTATGAGTTGATGGGTGATGTGTGGATGGGTGAAAGGATGTGTAGTCGGTGGGGGATGTATGTGTGTGTAAGGGATGTGTGTGTGTGTGTGTGTGTGTGTGTGTGTGGGGGGTATTTGGGAGGATTATTGGAAGTATGTGAGTGTTGGTGGGTTGGGGGGTGGGTGTGGGTAGGCAATGTGTATTTGGGTGGGTAAATGGGTGTGTAGGAGATTGTGTGGGTTGGGCGATGGGTGTGTAATGGGTGTGGGGGATGAGTGTGTGGGGGGGGGGGGTGTCTGTGAATGGGATATGTCAGTGTGGATGGGGTAAATGTGAGTGGGTGGAGGATGTATGTGTGCGTGGTGAGGATGTTTGTAGGTGGGGGTTTTGTAGGTGGGTGTTGTGTGGGTGGGTGGGGGAGATGTGTGTGTGAGTGAGGGATGTGTGGGCTGGGATGTGTATGAGGAATACATGTGGGGGATATGTGTGTGTGTGTGAGGGGAATGTGTTTATGGGTGGAGTTTTGTGTGGGACGGGGGATGTGTGAGAGGTGGGGGAGGTGTGGGATGTGCAGGTGGATGAAGAATATATGTGAGTATGGGGATGTGTGTTCGGATGGATGGTTGGGGTGTGTGTGGGTGGGAGGGTAAATGAGAGATGCATGTGTTGATGGGCGGGTGGGTGATGTGTGGGTGTGAGTGGTTCATGGATGAGTATGTGAGTGGGTGGATGTGTGTGAGATATGAGTGTATGGTTGGGGGATGTGTGTGTTTGTGGGAAGATGTGCGCGAGCAGCGGATGTGTGTGGGTGGGGTATATGTGGGTGCTGGGGTGTGTATGGGTGGGAGGTTTTTTTTTTTGGGTGTTTATTGGTGGGGGATATGTGTGGACAGGTGAGGAGATGTGTTTGTGGGTGGGGATGTGTGTATAGGTTGGGGATGTGTAGTTGAGAGGTGGCGGATATTGGGTGGGTGAGTGGATGTAGGTTGGCTGATGTGTGGATGGGAGAGGAAAATTGTGAGGGTGCGGGATGTATGTGTGGATAGGTAGGTGCGGGATGTGTGGGTTGACGGGGGTATGTGTGTGTGGTTTTGTGATGTGTGTTTTGCTGGGTAGTTGCGGGTGTGTGGGTGGGTGGTGGAGAATATGTGGGTGGGTGTGTGCGTGTGTCGGTTATGGTATGGGTGGGGGTTGTATGTGTGGTTTGGGAAATGTGTGTGGGTGGGGGATCAGTGGGTTTGTGGCGGCATGTATGTTTGCCTGAGTCTGTGTGAGTGCGTGGAGGTATGTGTGGGTGGGTGGGAGTATGGTGGATGGGGGATGTGTGGGTGGCTGAGGGATGTGTGGGTGGCTGCGGGGTGTGAGGGTGGATGGGGGATGTGTCTCACACCATTGCAATATGCACTGTTTATGTTTACAACTTTCATTTGACAATGTTTTCCCCCGCCTCCCATGTGAATGTACTATGCTTAATATGCATTGATTATGCTTACAACATCCATTTGACAATGTTTTGTTTCCCTATGTAAATGTAACATGCACATTTGATGAATGAAAGATGAGTGATCGAAAGGGCCGAATGTAAGACGGGCCTGCATGCCCAATTTGTTACCCTTTTAAAATAAAGTTTGTTCGTTAGTTCGTTCGTTCGTTCTATCGCACTTTTGAGGTTTGTATTTGAAACACCTTTGCATGACTACTTTGATGCAAGTCAGTCACCAAGTGAAGGACATCGCACTTGCTTTAAGATGCATTAGACATATAGTTAGTTAGTTAGTTAGTTAGTTAGTTAGTTAGTTAGTTAGTTAGTTAGTTAGTTAGTTAGGTAGTTAGTCGAGAGATCATCCTCATTGCACATCGAAGCATTCAGTCCCATAAGTGCTCGGATCCCCTCCTCAGCAAATCCCGCAGCGTTGTAGCGGCTAACGACGCCAGTCTGTGTGGTTATCAATCGTACGCACCTTTTGT
>JACEFZ010004083.1:0-17500 GCA_014155875.1 Cepaea nemoralis
AGTCGTTGCAGTTACCGCTTTAATTTTACTAGTTTCAAGATTTTACCCCATCCTCGTTCGGAAATTTCCCGCGGCAGCATGAGGCCTTTTCGGCTGCCTCACCCAGTTGTTTATGTGCCCGAGTTCTCGCTTGTCCTTTAATGCCCATTTGCTTTAGCACATCATACGCAATTCTAAACAATATTTGACATCCAATTCTAACCATTATTTGACACCCAATTCTAAACATTATTTGACACCTGAATTCTAAACATTATTTGACACCCAATTCTAAACATTATTTGACACCCAATTCTAAACATTATTTGACATTCAATTCTAAACAATATTTGACACCCAATTCTAAACATTATTTGACACCTGAATTTTAAACATTATTTGACACCCAATTCTAAACATTATTTGACATTCAATTCTAAACATTGTTTGGCACCACATTCTAAACATTGTTTGGCACCCATTTCTAAACATTGTTTGACACCCAATTCTGCACTCTGGCGTGTTTTTGCAGGTTCCCATTCCTCATTAACGCGTGCTCTAAAGTGTTGAGGTTGTCGCCTTGTTGATAACTGCACTCTAAAGTGACTTGGCTGTAAATTTATTGATGATAACAGCACTCTAAAGTGTTGATGTGGCTGTAGCGTTGTTGATGAATACTGCAGTCTAAAATACCTTAGGCACTCGTGCCCACTCCCCTCCCCTCCCCTCCTAATGTTCTTAAGCTTGCCTACTTCTATGATTCTACCCGCTGATTGAGCCATCCGTGATCTTTCTCTTATCAGCCTGTGGCCCTTAATTGTGTTCATAGTTCCATCAAGGGGGTGTTCCTTGTCTGCAGCCACTCGTAGATATAATTGTCCGCAAATGTTGGTAAAGCTAAGATTATCGCGTATACACAGCCATGTCTCTTGTAGATCCTAGTATCGCCCACATAACTCCATTATGTATGTCCTATAGTTTCACCAGCTGTCTGTGTGACATTGCAAACAGTTCTAATCCGAACCCAACTACTAATATAATCAGATGTTGATATAGTGTGAACAACATTCTTTGTCCATTACTGCCATTATCCTCACGAGAACCAAGTCACTTCTTAGATCTCATAACATCTCATTCTACATAATCCTTCAACGGCAGGCTTCCATCAAAGGTGATTTCCAGGTTTCTCTCTCTTTCTCTCTCTCTCTCTCTCTCTCTCTCTCTCTCTCTCTCTCTCTCTTTCTCTCTCTCTCTTTCTCTCTCTCTCTCTTTCTTTCTCTCTCTCTCTCTCTCTCTCTCTCTTTTCTCTCTCTCTCTCTCTCTCTCTCTCTCTCTCTCTCTCTCTCTCTCTCTCTCTCTCTCTCTCTCTCTCTCTCTCTCTCTCACTGTTAACATCCCTGCAATTAATTGTGAGACCTGGGACGGCAGTCTCAACAATCCTGTTGTCCCGACAGAACCACAGACACATTATCTGGGTTAATGACACCACCGACCTCTGTACACCAGTCGATCATTTTGTTTACCGTCTCCTACAACTCTTGCCTTATTTTGACCTGGTCTCTTCCCTGCCTGTACGCAAGGACACCAACTGCAAATATTAGTATCATTGCCATCCCTTTTACTTCATTACTTGCAATCTTCAGAAACCAGCGCCTAGTCCCATTACTGATAGTACCACTGACCTATAATTCAGAATCACATACACGAAGACCCTGGTTAACGTCGGGGTTACGTTCTTGGAAAACGCGACTTTAAATGATTATGAATTGGAAACAAATAGGTATATTAAGCTCCTGCGAGAAGAAACGTACTAAACATCAACACGTTGCACATACCTTACAAGGACATCCATCGTATCCCGAAATACAGGTGAAAATCCGAAATTTGTTTCCAATTCATATTGTTATATCCTGCTGCAGCCGCTGTTTTTTTCTTTAAATCCCACATCATTTAAATGATTACCTGCCAAACAAAAACGTGTGTCCTGACCAAACAGAAATTCATGGTAGAAAATGGGAAGTAGTGGTGTGTGACAATAATGTTGTTAAAATGTTTAAAATTGTAGCAGAAATATTGCAAGATATATCACACTAAAGAAGATTGCACATGGAACATGGCAGTGTTAATAATTAATTGATAGGTTTGAAATATGACAGTAATGATAGGTTTAGTAATAACAATTTAAATTAAAGGGGTGACAATTAATGACATAATTTCCACTTACCAAGGCGTTATTTTTTATCTGCTGAAGATAATCCTGTTACATTTACTGAATAATGATAAATACATCACTTTTCTTCACTAATATTACAAGAACTTCTCCATAACACAAATAAAGCACAATAAAACCATAATATTCTAAAGCACATAATTTTCATACAAATTGGAAAATGTCGGGACCACATTAGACAGATTGTACTGAGAAACAATATAAACACTATTTTCTATTTAGTTATAATTATTATTCTTTTACATTTAATTATTTAAATACTCCTTAAATACTTTGTGATAGGAAAAGCAAATTTAGTGGCCTATTATCGCAAACATAATTCGACATGTGCCATCATATCATGACTAACTTTCACTGTTAGTTTTGTTTTCAATTATGACTGTCTTCTAAATAATTAACTGAATACTGCACGTGGTAATAGACTGGACATCTCACTAAAAGCTTTCGAAATTGATCAAGACACTTTGGTGACTGCTGCCAAAGACCGAAATTCATGGCGTACATCATTACGCAATGGTGCAGTCACATGTGAAGCAAACAGGACTGCAAGAGATATGGAGAAAAATATTAGGGCTGGACAGAAAAACCACTGCAAGAGAACCTCCTCCTGGGACGTCAAGCATTCTTTTCCCACATTGTCAAAGAATATTTCAAGCCAAATTAGGCCTTACCAGCCATCTTAGAAGTCACGGCTCCATACTCTCAACCCAACTGGGTGAAATAATGGTCATCATCATTCTTGATGGACAAAAAAAATTAAAAGAAAGAGAAAAAAAATTAAATAGGTAACATCTAATTAAAATATTTGAAAGGGACATAACAATATCACAGTTATGTCAAGGGACATTACTAAATGTAGTATAAATGCATGAGGAGATTTAAATAGCTGTAGTATTTGTCTTAATTTTTGTTTTCTTTTACAGAATATAATCTACATAGAATTAAGACAGAGTCATATATGACATGAATAATAGATAATAAAAGATCTTAAAAGATTTTGTATAAATAATGGCTTTATTTTACACGTGGGAGAGTTTTATAACCCACATTTCTATGTCTCTTCGATATTACATTCATTCTTTCACACCTTCAAAGACATAATGTGTGAACTTTATTAATAATAATTTTTGTCCGGCCTGTAAATGGCCAATAATTCCATCATCTTATCTTGTTCATCTTGTACCTTGACTGTGTCGAGTTTAAGTACAGTGATAAAAACTCCGCCGCTCAGCAAACACGACAGGGGGATTCTGATCATCAGAAGTAGTCCCCCTTCCCCGAATGTTTCGGCCCATATACCCACTTGACATTCTCTAAAGGCGGGCCCGTCCGTGTCATGACTCCAGGCGTTTTTCCCCTGCCGTGCGAGGCGTTCGGTCGATTGTCCTTGTTGTTTGTGCTTGTCCGTTAGCTGTGAACATGTCAACTCTCAAGCCTTCCCTTCCTCAGTGACGAGAGCCTGTGCAGCCGGTGCTTGTGCCCTCAGACAACCTTAGCACTTGTGGTCGTGGGGAGCCAACTTCCTCCCCAGCCACGGCCTCTATCGCCTCCATTCGTCCCGTTGCCGTATTCATTTTTCGTGACCCGTTCACGACGCCGCACTCTACTAGGAAGCCGGTTCTTCCTTCTGATTTCAACCCACCTCTTGGTCTCTGCAGCTGAGTGCGACTTACGGACAACGACAACTGCCCTGGTATGGAGGTTGGACTTCGGCCGAAATTTGCATGATTTGACGACTGCTGCCGTGCGTGATTACCGCACCGAACAGTCATGTACTTAGATGCACTACCCTCGCTCGGAGGGAAGGCTACGGAGTCAACACGAGACAGTGCAAGTTCTTGCTCTTAGTTGAGAGATTATTATTCGTTCTGCAGTAACCGTTTTAACCATACTAATTTTGAAACATGTCCTAATCCAGGTTCCGACAATTCTACAGCCACTATGGGGCCTTTTAGGCGGCCTCACCCAGTTGATTTTGTACTCGAGTTCTCGCTTATCCTTTAATGCAAATTTGCTTTAGCATGTCATACACGGAGTGGGAGATCAGACCACTTGCGCCTACCTCTACGGCGAATAGCCTGACAGTGAACACCCTTGGCATAGATCCAGACATGTGGGAAAGAGTTGCAACAGACAGATACTCCTGGAGAAGAGATGTACGAAACGGACTGGTGCTCTTTGCGCGCAGTCTGATCCAACATACTGAAGATAGGCGGCACAGGCATAAAACGCAGTCACTTACTGCGGGACCTGCTTCGTCTAACAGATGCGGAAACTGTGACAGAGATTGTCACTCTCGCATTGGATTATACAGTCACCAGCGGTGCTGTCAGGTACCTCCCCAGCGGCACAACTCTATAGACCTTCAGGACTACTACTGAGTGCCCGAACCCCCTTCCGTCCTACTGGGTGTGCCTCATGACCTCCTTCAGCTTGAGTGCTGTCTGGGCATCTTCGACCGCGCTGACGACCTTCCACTTCCTTCCCGTTCTCAGGGCGGGAACTGAGGCACTAACAGTTACATCTGGAGACGCGTGCAGCATCATTGCGATTCTGGCTTTTCCGAATTTGTATTCTTCCATGAGGGACAGGAACGGGAGGGGGAGCTTACTCTGCTTACAATATAATGTGACCGATATGAGGCATGGTGGTTCTCCAAGTCACTTCCTTATGTACTTGCTTATTTTCATTTTCATGGTTTTCACTGTTGTCGTGCCTATATCATATGTCAACAGCGGCCACAGGAGTTTCGGAATTAGCATGAACTGGATACACCAGATCTTGAACTTGCCTATCAGTCTGCTTCGGTCGATAGTACGCAAACCGTTCGCCAACACTTCATATATGTCTACCACCGCGTTCCTGTCCGTTAGGGTTGAATCGTACACACGACCGAGACTCTTTACAGGTTCTTCCATCACAGTGGAAATTGCTTCTCCGGCAACCATGAACAATCTGATGGATGGATGGACAAGTGAGAACTCGGGCACAAAAACAACTGGGTGAGGCAGCCGAAAAGGGCTCGTGCTGGCTGTGGAATTGCCGTAACATGGATTGGGGCATGTCTCGAAACTAGTATGATTAAAGCGGTAACTGCAGAACGACTAACAATCTCTCAACTAAGAGCAAGAACTTGCACTGTCTCGTGTTGACTCCGTAACCTTCCTTCCGAGCGAGGGTAGTGTATCTAAGTACATGACTGTTCGGCGGGGCAATCGACGCTTGACAGCAGTCGTCAAATCATGCAAATGTCTGCCGAAGTCCAACCTCCATACCAGGGCGGCAGTCGTTGTCCGCAAATCGCACTCAGCTGCAGAGACCAAGAGGTGGGTCGAAATCAGGAGGAAGAACTGGCTTCCTAGTAGAGTGCAGCGCCATGAACGGGTCACGAAGAATGAATATGGCAACGGAGACGAATGGAGGCGATAGAGGCCGTGGCTGGGGAGGAAGATGGCTCCACACGACCATAGGTGATAAGGTAGTGTGAGGGCACAAGTACCAGCTGCACAGGTTCTCCTCACTGTGGGGGAGGCTTGAGAGTGGACATGTTCACAGCTAAGGGACAAGCACATACAAAAATGACAATCGTCGGAACGACTCACACGGCAGAGGAAAGACGCCCGGAGTCATGACCCAGACGGGCCCGCCGCTAGAGAATGTCAAATAAGCCGAACGACACTTCTGATGATCAGAATCCCCCTGCCGTGTCTGCTCGGGGTGAAGCTTTTATCACTATACTTCAACTCGACACAGTCAATTTACAAGAGGATCAATATAAGATGATGAGATTATTGGCCTTTTACAGGCCGGACAAAAATTAATATCCGGATAAGACAATCATATCTTGTCCTTGGATGTGTGAAAGAATAAATGTAATATCGTAGTGGGGGGTACGGGGTGTCAGGCATTGGTAGCACCTTTGGTAAGGATGGCTCTCATGTCCTTTCAGGACCCATCCCCCACTGGTCCAAGTCTGACACCCAGCTCGTGCCTGTGGCTCCTAGTAGCTGTCAGCATGCGACAGCGGCCACCCCCCGGGCAACAGCTGTGAGAGGCTGGCTAAACCAGGCATGGGTATCCGATTTGGTGTCAAACCAAGAGGTAAACTAGGGTATGCCTACCCAGCATGTGAAGACAGGATTCGGCAGACTGCGCGGAAGAAATCATTCCTGATTCAACGGGCAAGACGGCGTTTACCTGCAAAGCGTTGTGGAACGTAATGAGCACGGCAAGGCACGTAGAGCGCCCTGGTCATCCACTGTGCGCTTTGAACTCATAATTATGGGTGATTACACGATAAACTCATGGGAAAACGCGCTACACAAAATGTAAAATGGCGACGTTAACGCATCACAGCAACACAGGTGAAAGTAGCGATGTAAAGTGAAATTATGTCCCATTGTGACAACGACGTTATAGCGAAACGACGTAAACCGAAGCGACGTATAGCGGGGCCTTCCTGCATCATGTTCATCATCATAATGTGCCATGCCGATAAGCGTGGGTGGTCATGTCTCGCCACTACACACAGCCACCAGAGTCGTGGAGCAGCTCTGTGTTCTTGTCTCAGTCCTGTCATGTCGCCAAGACATTAAGATATTTACTTCTTTGCTTTCTCCTTATTATTTTCCCTCAATCTTGCCAGTTGACACCAAGTTTATTTATTCACGTACCGTGCACATAAAATTGTGACTGTCTATATCTAATTTCTCTAATCAGTTTACGGTTTTCATTTGATTCTTGTAGGGCTTGCTCAGTGATTTTTCTGTCAATCCATGGCATTCTTTGCACGTTCCTCGGAAACCACATTTCAACTGTCATTAGATGTTTTACAGCTTATCTGCTAATTGTCTACTCTTTACATCCATACAAAGTACGGGTTCTATGTAGCACTTTAACACACTTTTTCCCGTTGCCTTTGACATCTTTTTATTCGTCTGTATGGTTTCCATCTAGCAAAAGGCTACCTTCGCCATGACGATTCCTGTTCAAATCTCTTCAAGCCATCTCTCATCAGACAGTATGACTGTTCCGGTAAAGCTGTACCGATTCACTTGTGTAAGAATATGCCCATTTACCCGTACATTGCATTGTTATATTTCATTCTTCCTAGTGACGACCATAATCGTTGTCTTCTTCCAAGTTACGTCCCTCTAAAAGTTCTGCTGCGATGAATGTTTAAATCACATACTCAAATGACGTAGAAAATACGTCGTGACGCGTTTCCTGTTGGTAACAAATGTTTACTACACACCACACAGAAATAACCACTGAAGGTAGTTTGTTTGGAGTTGGTAACTCAGCATAAACTTCACAAGAAATGTATGATGATTTGAAACGGACCAAACATAAACTCAACAAGGCATATGTGTATGATTCACACGGTCGATCAGCAAAAGCCATAGCGATCAAGTCGTGCAGTTCTAGAACTGTTGGTTACCAGCTGTACAGTCAGAGTAAGACGGGAGTTTTACCAAATGATATTTTTGCCAAGTCATTTGTT
The DNA here is from genome assembly GCA_014155875.1 of Cepaea nemoralis. NCBI lineage: Eukaryota > Metazoa > Mollusca > Gastropoda > Stylommatophora > Helicidae > Cepaea > Cepaea nemoralis. Next base: position 7,713 of record JACEFZ010004083.1, read on the forward strand.
GAAGAAGACTGTCATTTTGTTGGATATATTGGAAAGCCTGTGAATCTACAGAAAAACAGGCTAGCGCCTAGGATTGCCTTTGCTTCAGAAAGACAGCGTCTCAGTGGTAAGAGCGGTCAAGGTGTCTGTCTTTTCGTGGTTGTTTATTAATTCTCGGCAATTCGCGCTCAGAGGATGTGATCATTTAAACGAATGGCTCTTTGCTAACAGATTTTTTTTTCCGGGATTTGAGATTTAAACATTGAGCACAACCCACTAATGGCAACTCGATCGTATTCCGACACTAACCTAAGGCCTTGTCCACGTCAATTTGGAACCCGGCATAATAGGTGCCAGGGAGTTCGTAGCAATGGTTAATTAATGGGCGATATTTAATGCAGGAGAGCCTGGCATATGAAATCACGACATCTAGTCTGAGAATGGGGGTTGTCGAATTCACAGCAGAGGTCCGATGGCTGGAGAACAAACAGCACACACATGTCGTTGATTGTAACGGGCTCATAGTGCATGCAGAGAAAGGTAAAGACAGGTATGCTTCGTGAAGAGCGATATGTTTTAGTTCAAACATGACAAATAATAGCAGCTGTTGGATCTTCTCCTCGGGACATGCTGGGATGTGGGAGACGAGCAGGCGGACAGATAGGCTGGGGTGGTACCCATGAATGGGGTATTTGTGCACGAAAAGGCAGGCGTGGTCAGGATTTATTTAGGATTGTGTGTACAATGTGAAAGAAGACATAAATTATAATAGACGAACAAGAATAGTGAGGCTAGGAGTGATAAGATAATCTGGCCAACACTCAGTACTCCGATGAAAGAGCAGTCGAAAGCATAATCAGACCGCTACTGGTACCACTAGTTTTTTTGGACTCTTCACTGGCAGTTGAAGATGAGAACGGATCACGTATGGAGATGTCATGAGTTCTGTGATGTTGGTTCTTGACACTACAAACTAACATCAAGTTAGTTAGTTAGTCGAGATTCCAACTACACAGCAACGGGTCGTCCCCATTATGTAATTCTTGTCAGTATTTACTAGTGAAACAGCTGCATGGTTACTTACGTCAATGACTTCTTGTCGTTAACTAGGTTCTTCTTCTTCTTCTTCTTCTTCTTCTTCTTCTTCTTCTTCTTCTTCTTCTTCTTCTTCTTCTTCTTCTTCTTCTTCTTCTTCTTCTCCTTCTTCTTCTCCTCCTTCCCTTACCCCTCCTCTCCTCCTCCTCCTCCTCCCTCTCCTCCTTTGCAACCTCCTCCTCCTCCTCCTCCTCCTTCTTCTTCTTCTTCTTCTTCTTCTTCTTCTTCTTCTTCTTCTTCTTCTCCTTCTTTTCCTCCTTCCTTCCCCCTCCTCTCCTCCTCCTCCCTCTCCTCCTTCGCAACCTCCTCCTTCTTCTTCTTCTTCTTCTTCTTCTTCTTCTGCTCCTCCTTCTCCTTCTCCTCCTTCCCTTCTCCCTCCTTCCCCCTCCCCTTTTTCCTCCTCCTCCTCATCATCCTCCTCCTCCTCCTTCTTTTTCTTCTTCTTCTTCTTCTTCTTCTGCTTTTCCTCCTCCTCCTTTTTCTCCTCCTTCCCTTCCACCTCCTCCCTTCCTCCTCCTCCTGCTCCTCCTCTTCCCCCTCCTCCTCCTCCTCTTTCTTCTTCTTCTTCTTCTTCTTCTTCTTCTTCTTCTTCTTCTCCTTCTTCTTCTCCTCCTTCCCTTACCCCTCCTCTTCTCCTCCTCCTCCTCCCTCTCCTCCTTTGCAGCATCCTTTTTCTTCTTCTTCTTCTTCTTCTTCTTCTTCTTCTTCTTCTTCTTCTTCTTCTCCTCCTTCCCTTCCCCCTCCTCTCCTCCTCCTCCTCCCCTCCTCCTTCGCAACCTCCTCCTCCTCCTCCTCCTCCTTCTTCTTCTTCTTCTGCTCCTCCTTCTCCTTCTCCTCCTTCCCTTCTCCCTCCTTCCCTCCTCCCCTTCTTCCTCCTCCTCCTCATCCTCCTCCTCCTTCTTCTTCTTCTTCTTCTTCTTCTTCTTCTGCTTTTCCTCCTCCTCCTTTTTCTCCTCCTTCCCTTCCACCTCCTCCCTTCCTCCTCCTCCTCCTGCTCCTCCTCCTCCTCCTCTTTCTTCTTCTTCTTCTTCTCTTCTTCTTCTCCTCCTCCTTCCCTTCTCCCTCCTCCCCTCCTCCTCCCCTTCCTTCTCCTCCTCCTCCTCCTCCTCCTTCTTCTTCTTCTTCTTCTTCTTCTTTCTTCTTCTTCTTCTTCTTCTTCTTCTTCTGCTTTTCCTCCTCCTCCTTTTTCTCCTCCTTCCCTTCCTCCTCCTCCCTTCCTCCTCCTCCTGCTTCTCCTCTTCCCCTCCTCCTCCTCCTCCTTCTCCTCCTTCTTCTTCTTCTGCCGCTGCTGTTGCTACTGTTGCTGATGTTGCTTCTGTCAGCTGTATCCCAATAGAGCATCGGTCCTCTATCACCTCACACCATTTAATGCCGCCACCTCTGTGACCTCTCCTTATTATTCATCATTGGTCTCTAATTACTTCTTATTGTCTTTTAGTCTCCTTCTGTTTGTTTTCCCTGTGGTTTAACATAAAGAACTTGCTAGGGATACAATTTACAGATTTTCGCAGTACATATACTATCTAGCCTTGATTTTATTAGAAGGCAGCAAGTCAAATGGTTTGGCCATGCAAGTAGGTTACCAACTAACAGTATACCACAACAAGCAACGATGTACAGACCAGAGGGAAGCAGAGGAAGAGGCCGACCAAGTAAACGATGAATGCAGGGAATAACAGAGTCCTTGGGAATATCGATATATGAAGCTCATAAGCGGGCACTCTCCCGCTGTTTATACTTCACTTCGACACCGCAGGGTACAAGAGAAGTATGATAAGATGAGATTAGATGAGATATACTATCTAGCGCCTGCGTTTTTTCGCCATTCTTTGGAATTTTCTATAATCATCGCATAAGCTCCCCATTCATTTTAATAATTCGTTGTGTTTTAGCTGACATTTTCTCCTTCTTAATTAGCATGGAATGTCCTTTGATTCCCCCCACCTAATCTCTACATTCATGTTAACAGTTGGTTGATTGTTTAGCCCACAGTGTCTAAGGGCTGGAGTAGCCAGTCTCACGCCCTCCCTTGGTCGTCTCTTCGGACACGATTGCTAGGTTGCCATGTTTTGTTGTTGTTTTTTTTTCGCGTTTCCATCCTGTTTCAGGATATTGCGGTCAACATCAGCATCTTTCAGCTGTATGTTGATCCCTAGGCTAGATTACGCTCATCAGCACGCCACGACTTTCTGAGCGACCGGCTCCATACTCTCATGAGTCACTGGCGCGACTCGAACCACTTCTAATTCTCGGGGTTAACGGAGAAAGCTGCTAACCCCTCGGCCAGGGAGCCGGCAGGTTACCATGTTACTATTATTTGTTTTCAGTAATGGCTCCGGTAATATAACGGTCAAACTATCCTGTAATGTTCATTTAAACTTAAGCAAACAACAAGCAGGTAGACAAAAGAAATCCTGAAATGTTAGCGTGAACTTTTCCCCGCCCTCAAGCTGTCATTGCGGACACCTAGACGAGGGAATAAACACTGGAGTGGGGTGGGGGGGGGGGGGGGGGGGGGGAGAGAGATTATGAGGGTCTTACTTTCAAAGGGGATAAATACACAATGGAATATAGCACATGAGAAGTTATCCTAGTGAAGTTATCCCAGTAGAAATGTTTTTTATTTTCCGCATATCCTTTACAGGACATCGCTGTCAACAGCAGCATCTTTCAGCTGTCTGTTGATTTCTTGGCAAGATTACGCTCAGTAGTTTGCCATTGTTTCTGAGCGGCCGGATCAGTTATCCCGCAAGTCACCAGCGGGGGTCGAACCGCTTCCAGCTCTCGTCCGCTACGAGACTCTGCGTGATAAACGGGATTACGGAGAAAGTGTTGTAACCCCTCGGCCAGAGAGACCGGCTCCAGTAGAAATAGAAGTTGTAAAAATAAATTTTGTTGCGTATCCCTTACGGAGACGTTGCAGTCAACACCAGCATTTCAGCTGCTGTTGATGTACTAGGCAAGTGTTACATTCAGTAGTTTGCCATTGCTTTCTGAACGACCGGCCCCTATAATTTTTTCGGAAAAAACCAGTACCGCTGTGTTTCGAACCCGGGTATACGGGCTCACAAACGGCGTTCGCAAGCCCTTAGCCACAGAGACCGGCTAAAATAGAAGTTACCAAGGACAAATTTACCAGAGTAGAAGTTACCACAGTAAGAGTTACCACAGTAAAAGTATTCATAGTGAAATTACCACAGTGGAAGTTACTCTAGTGGAAGTTTGATAGTGGAAATTACACTAGTTGAAGTTAACTTATTGAAAATTAACATAGTGGAAGTTACTCTTGTGAAAGGTATGATAGTGGATACCACAGTGGAAATTACCCTAATAAATGTTACCGCATTGGGAGTTACCACAGTGAAGGTTATCATAGTGGAAGTTATCATACTAGAAGTTATCATAATGGAAGTTATTATATTAGAAAAAATTATATTGGAATTTATCATAGTGGAAGTAACTCTAGTAGAAGTTATCATGCTGGAAGTTATCATAGTCAAAGTTATCTGAATGGAACTTAAACATAGTGGATGTTATGACAGTAGAAGTAATAACAGTGGAAGTTATCCAATTAGAAGTTAATACAATGGTGGTTATCACACTGGGAGTTACTGCATTAGAACTTCCACACTATGGTGGTTATTGCATAAAAGTTACTACAGTAAAAGTTATCTCAGTGGAAGTAATCATCATGGAATTTATCACGGCAGAAGTTATCATAGCGGAATCTATCACAGTAAAAATTATCACAGTGGAAGTTATCACAATGGAAGTGATCAAACTGGAAGCTATGACAGTGAAAGTTATCACAGTGGAAGTAACAACAGCAAAACCCGGATGCCGTGTGTGTAGTAAAGTCAGCACAAGACTCTCTTACACGCCTGGCAGCGTTTGGGGCATATGGTGCTAAACCCATATTTGCAGCGACCAGTCGACACTCGAGGGATGATGTAACAACATCACGCCGGCAACCTTGGCTTTCCCAAGACACGTCCCGGTACTCGTGTTAGGTTGTGATTCAGGTCAGCTTTCACAATCCGTCTCCATGTGGATTCGCACCCATTACCTCCAGGCTGACAGGCTAGAGTCTAGCTACTCTGTCACCGTGGACTCTTTCCTTAGAATGCTCTAAGCAAGTGCAAAATGTTGGAGACAGCACTACGTTGTGATAGATTACGTTGTGTTTATGATCAGGCAGTCGTTATTAAAGGTGAATTGGTGAGAGCAGTCGACTTCATTGCACGCGGTTTTATCGCATGTGGGGTGGTATCTTTCATCAGGGCGGCCTTCCTAAAGCGTCACAATATGCACGAAGTCCGTAGCTCCAGCAACGGTATTCAGGAGGCTCCGAGAACACAGCACTTGAGAACGGGATGGCGGTGTCGGATATAGAACCCAGAACCATGGGAACGCCATGCAGGCGGATTTACCACTTGGCCAAGGCAACCCCGGCAATCATGTGTATGTAGATAGTCATTTTGGAATAGTATAAGTGCAGATGTTCATCTTTTGTTATGTAACTGAAGTTTGACTTCGTATTATCGTGTAATTTCTGTGGTTAAGGGGTTAGTGAAGTTCAGTTGTTGTTTTTTTAAAGCGACTCAGTTTTACAATTATTCGACGAACCGAGTCGAGTGTTCGTAATCAGCCGATGTGGAAGTAGACTGCCCTGTGATGACCTTGATTGTATGTAGCATCGGACGTTCAGGAAGCAATGGCAAACTACTGAATATAAAATTAGGCTGGGTCGACCTGGAGCCCAGCTCAATTTTAAATATTCGAATCTGTACTGTGGATTCGAACCAAGACCCACTGGGTCACCAGGCGAGCGTCTAGCCCTACGCTACCGCGGCTGCCACCTTATGTCGTTGACTTATTTCTATTTCATTTCAAATCTCACCATGTCGAATCTGTCTTCACACGTCAGATAACGGGCTGGGAGGAGTGTCAAGTTCCGTCATTCTTCCTCATTACGAGATCCTAACCGATTGCCTCTGCGCTGCCTTACTCGGAGACCCCTCATCGAGTCCCATTGGTGCCTGGGTCGGGGACGTCATCAACATTCTCAAGAACGTGGAAATTGTCGAATGTCTCCTTCGTGTTATCGGTCCCAAGCCCAAAGATTCCTCTGACCTTGTGCAAACTAACAGAAAGTCCAACCGCACCAGCACACGGAAGGAACATGTTGCTGCCTCTTCATGTAGCACCCAGGCAAGTGATGAATCTCCACGGAGCAAAGATGAAGGCGTATCTGTGTGCACGACTTCGGGATATTTGAATGACTGTAGTCCACAGAAGATGAGTACAGATCGTAACTGGGATGGGTGTTGCCAGCAAGATGACATTCCCCATTGGTTGCATGATCATTTAGAATCAAGTGGAGATAACTCGTCCATTACTCCAGATACAGACGGCTACTGTAATCAAATAGAGCAGCATAGCAACTGTAGAGATTGTTGTCCTTATGAAAAACCTGCTAACACGTTTTCACTAAACAGCGAAAGCTACGGCTGTACACAGACTTATGTTTCAGGGTCAACCCATGTTATTTATTCCTGCGGGTGTTATCCTAATGCTGATTCACAAAGTCCAGAAGACAGGGAAGATATTTTACCATGTTTAAATCATAACACAAGTCTGAAGAGTTCTTCTGAAGGGGAGATGCGTTTTAGCGACCAATTTCCTTACGACAATGTGATGTCCCTTTGCTCCGGAAGCGAGTTTGCTCATTTCGATGCTGACTTTCTAAACGAGCAATGTCTGTCAGACCTGCCAGGGCAAAACAGGCCGCCTTCCTGTAACACACCGGGTCATGACTTTATAGACACCATGATTGACACCTACACACTGTCAAAAGCGTACTATGGTGGCGACAGACAGTCAACTTTAAATGGAGATGATGGAGCTCGAGGAGATGGTCTACATTTTAATCTTGGCTTACATCAATCGTGGTGGTCCAACGACACAGATGCGGATCCTGCCCACAGTAAGAGCTGCTTCTCTGTCTCAGCTGACCCAACACCACAGGACCGTTTGGCGAGGATCACGTACAAGACGCAACCATCTGATGCCGCAGAAGCGCCCATGTTTGTATTCTCGTCTTCGTCAAACCATGCCGAAACACTTGTGTCGTCCTCCAAGGTAAGACTGTCCATCGTGAATCTGTTCCAAACATCACACACCAGCACAGCGTTACAGTTGGTCAGTTCTGTACTAAGCAATAGATCATGTTATGAGCACTGGCTTCAGTTAAACACGCTTCATTGTTCTGATTCCTTCTATACTGTACTGACTCCTCACCGATGCTTGTATCCTCTTCTTTGTAAAACCATGCCGAAACACTTGTGTCGTCCTCCAAGGTAAGTCTGCCCATCTTAAACATGTTCCAGACATGACCAACCATACAACATTAAAGTTAGTCAGTTCTGTACTAAGTAATAAATTATATGATGAGCACTGGTTCAGCTAAACATGCTTCAATATCCTGATTCCTTCTATACTGTACTGACACCTTAGCGTCTTGACAGGCGACATTTTGCTAGTGTGCTCAATAAAGGCATAATAAACTATCGATAGAGAGGAATTGTTTAGACCACGTGTTGTCCATGCAGTATGATTCCCCCTCTCGGCCTGTCTAGTTTACTAGAGGAAAGATACACCAGCACTTCTGGTACAAGACACGCTGAAGACGTTGCCGGATCAGCAAAGCAATGCTCTGTCTACCTGTCGGGGATCGGTCCTAGACCAGTTAACGACTAAGGCTTAGGGCCTGGTCTGCCCTGCCATGACATTTATTCGTTAAGTTGCATAACCTCACACCAGAATAGGGTTTATACCCTCCAAAATGCGCTACTGCGCTACTCCTCCAGAAGGATTCCTTCTATACCAAGTAAAAAAAGTATGGGTTGAATATTGACTACAACTAAACATGTTTCACATACTCATTTCTGTCCATACCCTGCTCTGATTATAGGTTCAACATGACAAAATATAAACATGTTTCAGTTCCCTGATTCTTTATATACCAAGTAGGCATCCAGCGAAGAGTCCCAAGACTAATAGTAAGAGCTGCAGTCTGGTTATGTGTCCGGCTGGCCTATCCTCAGAGTACTGATTGTCGGTCAGATCCTTTAGTCACTCATGCTGAACCTTTCTCTCCAGGCTACGATGATTTATCTTGTCTTCCACACTCTACATATGATACCAAATAGTCCTGATCACGTTTGCCGTATCATACACCAATCCCGACCCAGGGGTCGAGACCCAGCCAGTCTGTCCTCCTGTTCGTTTCCTACCACACCAGCATGTCCTGGGAAAGAATGCTCCCTATCTTTGATTTTTTTATTTTTTATTTTTATTTGAATTATACCACTCTGCACAAAGCATGAATGTCTTTACCTTTCTCAGCATGCTCTATGAGCTCGTTACAATCAAGACATGCATGTGCTGTTTGTCTTCTTGTTAGCGAAACGCCGCAGTGACTGCCTCTTCATCCATTCTCAGACTAGATGTTGTGGTATCATATGCCAGGGTCTCCTGCACAAAACACCATCCATTAACCTTCGTTATGAACCTCAAAGGCACTTCATTTGCCTCTTAGCACAAGGCCATCCGTGTAGATGATTACACCACTTAGAGTGAACTGTGCAGAATCAACTATTGCACCTCGCATTCAGCGCTGCCTGCTGGCCATTCACAAACAAATTCCGTTTAACTCTTTGACAGGCAATTCCCTTGGATTTTAACTTGAACGCCGTATACAAGCTGGCGACGCAGAACGATAGAATAGCTGATGAGACACGTTCAGATGACCCTAACAACAAATTTCTTCCAGCTGTACGAAACACCGACCAGGGGACCAGTAGTGTCCCAGACAACGAGCGGCACATGATGGATGGGCTGGATACAAATTCTCCTAACCTCCCCGAGTATATGGACACTGTAGGAGACATGGTCTTAGAGAAAGACAAGACTAACTCGAGCGAAAACAAAAGGGAGGAAATTATGCCGTGTTCTACAGGGTAAGAATTTTCTGTTCCTTGTGCTGCAAAACCAATATTTGACTGATTGACTGATTTATTTAAATCAATATTCCTATTCGTAACGCTAAAATTATTCAGAATGATTGCTATTGCTACAGTAGCTGATGTTGCCACTATAATTACTGCCACCACTACTACTCCAGCGTGGCTGCTGGGCTTCTGGTTGACTGTCACTGCCATCGACGATGAACTGCATTTCGTGGACTGTGTGGATGAACATCTAGGAAACATCCAGTTGGGAAAATGACTGCCGATTCCATCAGAAATGAACTGGGTGTTTTGTGGGGGACTATTGTGTTGACATTCTGGCGGCGGCATTATGCACAGTGTATCTGTGCGGGCTGTTGTTTGTCAAGACTCCTGTCTTTACCACTTTTCACATTGGGCAGTGGGGAGCGTTTTGTGTGATATTCACTGGCACAGGAACGGAGCATAATAGGGATGGCCCGTTGCTGTGAAGTTGAAACTGCGACTAACTAACTAACTACTATTCCTACTAATACATCACTGATACAACAAATGCTGGTGCTAACACCACCACTACTACTATTCCTACTAATACATCACTGATACAACAAATGCTGGTGCTACAACTACTACTACTATTCCTACTAATACATCACTGATACAACAAATGCTGGTGCTACCACCACCACTACTACTATTCCTACT
>JACEFZ010004083.1:20000-60000 GCA_014155875.1 Cepaea nemoralis
TAGTACATCAACAGCAGCTGAAAATGCTGGTGTTGACTTCAACGTCCTGTAAGGGATATGCAACATTTTTAAAAAATGTATTAAAACTACTACTACTACTACTACTACTACTACTACTACTACTACTACTACTACTACTACTACTACTACTACTACTACTACTACTACTACTACTACTACCACCACCACCACCACCACCACCACTACAACTACTATTGTTACTACTACTATTACTACAACCCCTGCTACTATTACTACCACTAACTTTACTACAACCCCCACCACAACTAACATCAACGCATTTCCTTTGCCGCCTCACCGCGCCCTTTTCTGAATCAAATTAACAAGTCCGTTCTAACTTGCAGGAACAAGGACAACACCACATACGCAGCGACCCCGTACGTAGTGATCACCGTGCTGGTAGCCATCCTGGCAACTGGACTCTTCATGTGCACGAACAAGGATTGCTTCTCACAGCTGTTCTGGGCAAGTCTGCGCTTGTTTATTGTCTCTATAGTAGTAACATCGACCGGTGGTTTTAGACATATAATAACCGTGATTTTAAACTGCATAATTTTTTATCGAAAAAAGGTGGGTTGGATGCTGTTGAACAGATACTAGAATCCTAATGAACACACAATTTAAGTAGGGGTGCTCGACGAAAGGAAACACATAGACAGACTAACAAACAGCACACGCATGTCGTAATTGTAGCTGATAGCACACATTATGATGATAAAAGTGAAGACAAGCATGATTCGGGCAGAGTAGTAGGCTTCCGTTCAGACATCAAAACTAAAGAGCGTCTGATGGATTTCCCCCCAGAACATGCTATTATGGTGGGAAATGAGCAGGCGGGTAGACTGGCTGGGTCTGCACCACTTGGTGGGGTATTGGCACATGATAAGGCAGCTGGGGTCGGGGACCTTTGGAATTGTGTGAATAAGAGCAGGTAGATCATCATGGCTTGGATAAAATGGTGCTGCAGGGAGTTACCAGTGGATCTGGCCGACACTCAGGTCTCCGAGAACACTTCAGGCGCACGCATAATAAACCTGCTACTGGTACCATTAGTACTCGAGCTCTTCGCTGACTGATGAGGACGGAGCACATACTGGATTTTCTCGAGTGCAGTGAGGTCAATTCTGGACTCAGCGCAACTCAACTCAAAATACAAGCTAACGTTTTGACCAAAGTCTTCATCTTTACATCAACAATACCCTTTGCTATTTCAATATTGGTACATGAATGTGTATCTTCAGATGTCTGGTCATGAAAGGACATCGGCGATCATGATTCCCCCATCACTTTTTATCATCTGATATTGAGATGAAGTTGGTGTTGTTGATGTTATTGGTATTATTATATAAGATATATTGCCCGAATGTTTAAACTTGCCGCATATATGTTTCTCTGTCTTCCGTTGCCTCTCTCGCCTAACATTCTCTCACTTCAGGATAATAATCTGTTTCACGTCGCATGTAAATATATCATTGACACCTTTCCGTCTTGACAGACGATAGTTTGGTACATTGTCGGTGGCGACTGTGGCTGATAAGGCCAATTCGCGCTGTAAATGTTTGTCCACAGTGGATGCATGGGAAAACATGGCTATTTCCACCATCATGCACCATCTTACTCTCTGTGTGTGCTTTATCTGCAATCATTTTCTCCTTTGTCTTTATTCCATTTCTGATAGTTTCCCTCTATGCAACACGTTCAGCGGCGACTTGCTCCCAATGAGCATTATCAATGCCTGTATCAATCATGTTCCACTTACACACATCTTTGTATCGTAATAGAGATCGAGCCTGAGATCTCCTACCCATCTGTAGTTCACCAAAAAAGAAAATAAAGGCTAAATAAAAATAAAAAAAGAATGTAAATATAAAAGTTCAATAAAAAAAATAAAAGACCCTTCTCAGCGCCTAGAGGTGTAACGGGTATTGGGTGCTAGTCCCATGTATGTATAGATCAGCCGACAGTCGGTGGGAGATGTTATTATTATGCTTGCCGCCTTTACTTACCACGTCATTCCTTATTACGCATGCTGGTCTGAGTAGACCTGGCATCCCATGTCATTGTTTAAATAATTCTTTATGTTGGGGATTAGAACACATAATCCCAGGGCCTGAAGGCAAACCTGTAAGCAATTCCGCTGTTTAGGCTTTTCTTCCTCGTATATTTCATTTGTCTTTTCCTGGTGGTTTTGATTCGTGATCTTGTAAGACCTCCAGTTCTCAACACCGCAGAGCAGGTTTTCTTGTCTGCCCACGTTGTTTTCAATATTCTTTGTCAAGAATCACATCTAGCAACACATCCTCTAAAATAGTGGAGAATATGAAGGGACTGGCGGTTACCTTGTCGTCTTGGCAGACTATAGTTTGTGAAATAGCGTTATACCTCTCCATAACTCAAAACATGGGATAAATTTAGAGACCAAATGTTGTCCATGTAATATGATTCCCATTCTCGATCTGTCTTGTTTACTCCAGAGGATAGGTAACACCAATACATCTGGAATAAGACAAGCTGCAGAAGCTGCCGGTTCAGCAAATCAATGCTCTAACTGTACTCCTGTCGGAGCTTCCATCCTAGACCAGTTGCCGACCAAGACTTAGGACCTAGTCAGGCCTGTCATGACATTTAGTCTGTAGGTTTCATTTCCCCGCAATAGGGTAAGGCTTGTACCATCCCAGTTGTGTTCCTCCGCCTGAAGCCGTTGGCACAATTTGGGTGTCGGGTTTGGTGAGCGCCACTCAGCATTCGGCGCTAATAGGAAGTAGGTAATACCGTATACTGTCATACAGTAGCTCAGTCATATCTGACTAACACCTGACTGTTGTCCGAAGAGAAACTGCCGGTTGAACTTCCTGGTGGGAGCAGACGGGTAACGCACAAAGGTGTTGCCAGCAGATGTTCGGGCCATCGATTATCCCCGGAATTAAAAGACATCTTTGTACCTGAACAGAACAGGGCATCCACTTGTCCTGACAACCGGAAATTGCTCTCAAGGAAGACGAAATCAAATCACTTATGTGAACTCAAGGGGAAACCAACACATTTCCTTCTCAAGAATATGTTTATGGTGTCGTAAATCGGGAATGGAAGTGTTTGGCCCGTTCATACAAATCTTTGAACTAGGTAACCTGTCATGCCATGACAGTAGTGTAAACGACATGTCTGCCACGATGGCTTATCATCAACATCATCATCATCAGCACCATCATCATCACCCAGTGCCTTGCCGGCTGGTTTGGGCGATCATGCCTCTCCACAAATTGGAATCTCCGACGGCATGGATCAATTCGTGTCTTGACTCCTTCCGTGACTTGACACAAGACTGTCAAGCAACTTATCATGCTGTCTTCCTCTATGACTTGACACAAGACTGTCAAGCAACTTATCATGCTGTCTTCCTCTATCTCTCTTTACGCAAATCTTTCCGGTTGTCACAACATGTCCCGGTTTTGGTCTTCTCATAACGTAGCTTCTTTCTTTTGTTTGTGATAAGTTGTCTTTGTGACTCAGCTTCCCTCAAAATGTCCTTATTCCTCATGTTGGCTGCCCAGTTAATGTTCAGTATTCTTCTATAACACCACATCACCAAGGCTTCCAGGGATTTTATCTAATTGTCCAGGGTTCACAGACGTGTGTTAAAATTGGTTCTATGTAACCCGTGTTCTAACTTTCAAGGACACGGATGTATGTGACAGTAATCAAGTGAGATGAAATCCGCAGTGCTGTGGTTAATGTCAATCGGTACAACTATCTTGGAACATTATAACATCTGACGAAAGATGGCGTGTAGAGATTAGAACAAGCATCACCGTGGCAAAAGTAGCCTTTTGCGATATGGAAAGCATACTGGCCAATAACAAGCTGTCACATCGCAGTGAGAAAAAGAATATTAAAGTGCTATATATAATATATACTTGTGTATGTACGTAAAATAATGACAATAAGCAGACAATTTGAGAAATATCCAATGGTATTGGAAATGTGGATGTTAGGAAAATGAAAAGAATACCAAGAACGGACAATAAAATGGATCAGACGGCCCTTCAAGAAACAAATAATAATGAATTGTCCCGAAGTAGTTTCGTGCTAGGGATCTTTGATGTGATAGCGCCATTACATTTTGAAGGCCTGAATGCAGTGAGAAATATGTGGCCAGTCTTTCTTCTCACTTTCGCAGATGACGAATCCAGGCGTCGAACCCGTGTCTAACAGTGCGAATCTACCTCCTAGAGTGTCCCATGTCGTTTGCAGAAGCCCAGCCCCAATTTGATTTACTAGGCAGTTTTTCGTTCAGTAGCTTGCCCTTGCTTTCTGAACGAGAAATCAGCCTTGACATCCAACTGACCGATGTAGCGGATTACCCCCCTTACCCTGCCGTCAGCGCACAGGAAGTTTACGGCAAGCGCGATAAACCGCTTGGCCACGCTGACCTCTATAGCGCTCAGTGAATGCGCCTGTTTGTTGCACAATAACGCTTTCTGTTTCACTTGTCTAAGATTGTGATGTGTACAGTGCGCTCAGTGAATGCGCCTGCTTGTTGCACAATAACGCTTTCTGTTTCACTTGTCTAAGATTGTAATGTGTACAGCTCTTTCCCCTTTACTCCCAACTGCATTAATGTTGTTCTTGATACCCAGTTCCTTCGTCAGATAATGAAAAGTGTTGCAATGGAAACAGTGTGACAATTGGAAAGATCGGCGGTAGAAGAAGAAAATGTAGACAGTAAGAAATTATGCTGGGTGGTCTAAGACTGTTGAGTGTAGGAATGACATTAATATAATTGTTAAAGAACACCAAAAATAGAAATCTGTGGACAGACATGAATGTTAATGTCATTTGAGAATCACATTATGATAACGATGTTTCTGAATGGAATGTTTTGTTGCTTGAAAACAGCACAAATCGAAACAAACATGTGTGGTATAGATTACCGTCCTCAAACACTGGCCCCTCATCACTTACGACCTACACCTTCTTGATTTTGCCAGTGAAAGAAATGACCCAGCCCACGAGCAGACGTGTAGTAGCCAAGAGAAAGAGTTGACTTCCCTTTGGCACGTAAAAGCTGGCTTCTCTTGGGCACGTAAATGCTGGTTTCCCTGTGGCACATAAATGCTGATTTTCCTTGGGCACGTAAATGCTGGCTTCCCTTGGGCATGTAAATGCTGGTTTCCCTTGGGCACGTAAATGCAGATTTCCCTTGGGCACGTAAATGCTGGCTTCCACTGGGCACGTAAATGTTGGCTTCCCTTGGGCACATAAATGCTGGTTTCCCTTTGACACGTAAATGCTGGTTTCCATTGGGCACGTAAATGTTTGTTTCCCTTGGGCACGTAAATGCTGGCTTCCCTTTGGCACGTAAATGCTGGCTCCCCCTGGGCACGTAAATGTTGGCTTCCCTTGGGCACATAAATGCTGGTTTCCCTTTGACGCGTAAATGCTGGTTTCCATTGGGCACGTAAATGTTTGTTTCCCTTGGGCACGTAAATGCTGGTTTCCATTGGGCACGTAAATGTTTGTTTCCCTTGGGCACGTAAATGCTGGCTGCCCTTGGGCAAGTACATGCTGCCCCGTTAGCCGTGAACGGGATGTGACGTGGTGGCAAGAGCGCCCATGGAGGTTTAGCGAACTGCGGATGCAGAAACGGCAGGGAAGCTGGCTTTCTTCCCATCAAGTCATGGGTGGAGATTCAACCACGTTACACCGGGTGCACGATATTCATTCGCCTGTCCAAGAGTATTGTGGTTGTCGGGAACCACGTATAGCGCCAGTTTGCATGACAATGGCAAGCAGCGGTGAACACATGTCTAGCATCTGCTGTATATGATGGGAATTGACAATGGGAATTCCAATTCCATTTCCAATTTTCAAAACAAAAATTCAAAATTCGGCCTCGTTAAACCTGCGTTTTTCATCTGTGGTTATTGTTGAGGTCCGTGGTTTTTGTGGGTTCATTCACACTAATTCTTGTCTTGTGAGTCCTATCTCGGACTGATTATGTTGGTTTGTGTCTGTGAAGTCAGCTGGAGGATCGGTCGGCGGCTATCCTTTGTGCTCGTCTGCTCTTGTGGTTTTCTTTGTTGGTGTAGGCTCCTGGCTCGTCTGGTTTGACTGGCTGCTGTCCTTATAAGGACTTTTTATTTTGATCTTTTTGTCTCCTTTTTTGTGTAGTTTCTGTAGAAGCTTGTCGACGTTTCCATTTTCCTCCTTGCGCCTGTTTTCACTTTCGAGTTTGAGTTTCTGCTGCCTTTCGATTTTTTCCTCCGCGGTCATCCATGGTTTTCTCTCTCCGTCTTCTATGTAGTACGAGTAGTCAGGATCATAAGCACGTTCATTGCATCTATCTGGGTATTCTACCGGTCTCCTGAGTTTCTTGGGTTTCTTTTTTTCTCTTTCATCCCAACACCTTTTGAATTCCTGGTGCCTGAGTACCTCAACTCTTGCACCTTCTCGGAGCTCCTCCAAGGTAAATCCCCGTGGTCTCTCTGTGCCGTCATCAGGGTGTTCCTCTCGGTTTTCTTCGGATGTCTGGCGGGATATTGTCGTGGCTGGGCTGCTGGCTTTGTCTTGCGGTTCCGGCTCGGTCTCTTGTTGGATTTCATCTTGCGGTTTCTCTGTGTGCTTTTCTGTTTCTTGTGCTGGTTTGATTTGGGTTGGCTCCCTTTCAGTTGTTAGCATTTCTCTTACCGCTTTGATGTCTCGCAGAATCTCTTCATTTATCTTTGTCATCTGCCTCATATTCTCCACCTCTTGTTTGATGTCCCGCTGGATTTCCTTTATTTCGGCAAGAAGTTTCCCATTGTCGCTGGTTGGTGCCGATGTTTGCAGTAGCTTGACTTGCTTCTTTAACTCCTCAATCTGGCTTTGCAGTTGCTCTTTCTCGGCTTGTGAGATGCAGGTTGCTACTCGCACCTCCGCATTGCTTTGTTGTATGGTGTCTTTGTGGTGATGGCGATCTTTAAGACGTCTCTGTGTCTTTGCAGGTACGGACAGCCCAGGTATCTTGCTCCATGCTTGCCCAGGCAGTTGGCGCACTTTCTTTTGTTGTTGGGTGCTCGGAAGTCCGCGTCCAGCTTTGCCAGCGGACACTCCTTGAAGGCGTGGTGATCGGCGCAGTATCGACAGATTTCTGTCTTACTGCGACATGTTGCTCTGCTGTGTCTGGCCCTCTGGAATCTTGAACATTGATTGACTCTTGGGATGAATCTCTCTGGCTGTTGTATTTTCTTGCTGATTGATACTGTGGTCGACATCTCGCTGCCCTCCGACGTCACCACTGCCAATGTTATAGGTATCTTGGAGAAGGTGAGGAGCCGTTCCGCCTTCAAGAATAGGATGTGAAGATTCTCTTCTCGTAGCTGCTTCGGGATTTCTTCATCTGTCAGCTGCACTTGAATCCGCTTGACAACCCATCGGACTGTTTTTGAGTCGGTGTTCCCGGCTCTGGTGTCTTTCTCCTCCTTCTTCTCTGTTGTCTTGACTCTTGTCTGTGGTAGGCTGTCGATCTTCTCCCTCATGGTAGCTTAAATAATACTTGTAGTTTCAGGTTCTTTAATACAGCTAGCAGGCAGGCTCTCCACGTTCGTCTTCTTGATGGTCTTGTCGGCTCCCACGCTGCACATCTTGGCTACCGCGTGTTTCTTGTTGGACTTTCAACGTGACATTTTTCCCCGCGTATCAGGCTTCTTGACTGGTTAAGACGACTTGTCTTGTTAGCGTTCGCAGTGCGAATGGCACCCCCCCCCCCCCCACCTAACGACAGTGTAAAGAAGATGCAGAGGCTAAAACATCGGTAGAGGTTTTCTGATGATCAGACACTTTCTGTAGTGCGTGTTCTACAGTGGCATTAATACTATTTACTGGATATTGTAGGGGATGTGGTGGAGGAGCTGCGAACGCAATTCGTAATTCCGCATACCTCATTCGAAACACAGCTAAGGGAGATTTGGAAGCAGACCGCCTTTCCGTTGGTTTTCATACAATGGTATGAGTGCTTGTTGTTCAGAAAGCTAAGGGAAACTACTGAACGTAAACTTGCCAAGAAATAGAAACAACAACAAAAAATGATGAGATTGACTGCGACCTTCTGTAAAGGATATGCAACTAACTTTTTCAACTGGATATTGGTTAAACGAGTAAATTGCTCGACCCTTCTGGCTAACAAAAACAACATAGAACTAAGGCCTACAATCAATGAAAAATCACATGTTCGAACTATCACAACACATATATTTCACAGCTCCTGCAATCGAAGACAACTTTGAAGCTGTAACATTGACATGGTGTCTAAATATTGCACAAGATGGCTTCGATTGTCTCTGACCTTTGACATACTCACCTGCGAAACGGTGCTCATTGATTGGTCTGATGACGTCACCTCGAAACCTACATTGCCACACAAACGACTTCTGCTGGAAAACTTATATTTAAATTGCTCTCAAATCATAACAGTTACTTTTCACTCAACTGTTATAAGTTCTTTAGCACTCAACTTGTAGACGTACGTTTGCACTCACACCGCAACAGTTACTGTGCACTCAAATATTATACGTTTTTCTAGAACTTGACTCGACACCTTCTGCACCACAAGTAGCTTAGTATATGTGGAGGTCTAAGTTTAATAAATCCGAGTCCGAGTCCGAGTCCATTTTCCGAAAAAAAAGAAACTTTCCACCGTGTGAACCAACCTCTGTGGCATTGGTTATTTTCCGGGTGGTTCATATTGCGACGTTAGTTTGTTTGTTTCCTTGCGCCAGTGATAGCTGGCTTGTCTTGTTGACGTTTCTATGCCTATGTTGTCAGCTGGGGGTTTCGTTGGCCGGCGAGTTTTGCATTAGAGTCTATCTTTTTGGGTGGCTTCTTCTGTCAGTGTTGGCTTCTGGCTTGAAACTTTTGTGCTATGGTGCAGTCGTTATGCTGGTTCCTTGTACGATTATTGGTTAATCGTCCTTTTCTTCTGGGGTGGTGTCGGTGTGTTCTTCCTCTGCGCTGGAGCTGGACCATGCGTCTTCTTGTTTTTGGCGTTCTTCTTTCATTTTCTGGGAGAGGAGTATCATCTCCTTTGTATATTGCTGTTTCCATGCGCGACTCCATGCGGGCTCCTTCATTCCTCGCCTGATCTGTCTTTCTTTCCGTGCGCATACATCTGCAAATATCTCATCTCTTTCCTTTTTTGTTGATTCTTTCTTGTAGACGCCCCAGTCTTCTTTCGGGTTGTCTGTGTTCTCCTTCGTACTTTCTTGATGAATCTGGCGGGTATCTGGTTCCTCCTGGGGCATCTCGGCTGTACTGGTGTCTCTAATTTGCTGTTGGTGGTTGGTCTGAGTTTTTGCTTCAGCTAGCATCTTCTTGGCTCCTTTCTTGTGGATTGTCTTCACTAGTTTATCGATGTTTTTCTGTTGAGTCTCATCTGGCGGTTTCTCTGTGTTCTTTTCATTGGGTTCGTCTGGCTTGTTTTGGGATAATTCCCTTTCAGCTTGTTGCATTTGTCTCTCCGCCTTGATGTCCCGTAGAATTTCTTCGTTTTTCTTGGTCGCCTCGATCATGTTCTCCACCTCTTGTGTTATGTTTCGCTTGATCTCTTTTAGTTCCTCGAGCAGTTTTTTGCTGTCGCTATTCAGTGATGGTGCTTGCAGTGTCTTGATCTGCTTCTTTAGCTCGTCGATCTGGCTCTGCAGCATTGCTCTTTCATTTTGCGAGATTCCTGTGGCTGTCTCGCACCTCCTCATTGCTTCCTTGAGTGGTGTCTTGTTGACAATGGCGAGTTTTAACACGTCTCTGTGTCTTTGGAGGTACGGACATCCCAGGTATCGTGCTCCATGATGTCCCATGCAGTTGGCGCACTTACGGTTTCTGTTAGGCGCCTTGAAGTCCACGTCCAGCTTGGCTAGCGGACACTCCCTAAACGCGTGGTGCTCGGCGCAGTATCGGCAGATGTCTGTTTTACTGCGGCATATGGCTCTGCTGTGGCCGGCCCTCTGGCACCTGGAGCACTGAGTTACTCTTGGAATAAATCTCTCTGGTAGTTGTACTTGCTTGTTGATGGTCACTGTTGTCGGCATTTCGCTCCCCTCACTGGTCACCACCACCAGCGTCGTAGGTATCTTGGAGTATGTTAATATCCTCTCCGCTTTTACGACTAGGATGCTGCGATTTTCCTCCTGTAGCTTCTTTATGATTTCATCGTCCGTTAGCTCCACATGAATCCGTTTCACAACCCATCTTACTGACTTTGTGTCGGTTTTACCGGCTCTGGTGTCTTTCTCCTCCTTCTTCTCAGCTGTCTTGGCTCTTGTCTGTGGTGGGCTGACATCCGTCTTTCTCGTGGTAGCATCACTTGATTTGGCTGTAGCTAAATGATCTTTACTGCAGCTAGCAGGCAGGTTCTCCACATTCGTCCCCTGTGCAGGCTTGGCGGCTCCAACGCTGCACATCTTGTGAGGCGGCTGTTTCTTTCAGTTGGTTTTGCGAACCATTTTCCTCCCCCGTATCAGGCTTCTTGACGAATTAGGGCGACTTCTCTTGAATAGCGCTGAAAAGTGCTGTCAAGCGAATCGGGCTGATCTCGACGAAATAAATCACCCGTAAGGTACTATTTATCGTGGAATAACCCCCCTCCACTCCCCCAACTCCCAACCCCCGCTTTTCTTCCCTTTTTTTATTTGTGGTTATCCTTTAACGTATATTTTTGCTTATAGTGAGTTAACTGAGCAACGTAGTGAGTTAACTGAGCAACATAACCAATTAACTGAGCAACATAGTGAGTTAACTGAGCAACAAAGTGAGTTAAATGAGCTATATAGTCAGTTAACTGATCAACATGTTGTTGTTTGTCCATCAAGAATGATGATGACCATTCATTTCATCCAGTGGGGTTGAAAGTATGGAGCCGTGGGTTCTAAGATGGCTGATAAGGCCTATTTTGGCTCGAAATGTTCTTTGACAATGTGGACAAAGAATGCTTGACGTTTCTGGAGGAGGATTTCCTGCTACGGTCTTTCTGTCCTGCCTTTTCTTTACAGCTCTTGCAGTCCTGGTTGCCTCACACATGACTGCACCCTTGTGTAATGATGCACGCCACGAATTTCGGTCTCTGGCTGCAGTCTCCCAAATGTCACACTGTTGTATCACTTCACTTGGCTATTGATTATCACACCACACTAGTACAGTTGGCTAGAGCCCTTGCTCATTCTAACATTATACTTCTTGGGAGTTGTGTGACCCGGAGCCGTTGCCTTTATAGACCTACTCCTCAAATTGTCAATTTAACTGACAACCCAAACAAATTGTCCCTATTATGGGTACAATACATGAATTATATTCATGCTCCCATATAATATATTACTCCAACTTGTATACATGCTTTGTGCGCTAATGTTCACCTATCTAGCTTCCGCTCGTGAAGAAATCTTTCAGTGTTAAACTAGGGTTTCGAAAGTTTGTAGTGTCCCCTGTTTAGAGTTAGTTATGCCCCTTTGCAAGTAATGATGTATGCATCTTTATCTGTTAGTTTTCCTGATTGGTTGCGTGTTTGTATTTAACTAATGTGTGCTTAAATTACCAACATGTGTGTATGTCTATAATTTACATGTATGTTATCTTTCAAGCGCCATAAAACGGTTTATTGTAGTCACAAACGAGTGTGTAAGGCTGATTTATGACTACTTGGCCGGTTTAGGAAGCTTAAAATATGTTTCCTATCTCTATCATGAAAGTATGGCAACAACACGGATAAAAAATGAACAACACATTGTGTTACACAAATTGACACGGACGAATTTAAAAAACTCGTGTTGTGCGGCAAACAATCCGCAAAATGTCGCATTCCTCTGTATTTATTTCATTCACTCATCACTTTTACACTTCTTTTATTCACGCTTTCATTCCACACTGGTTTAAAAAGGCGTTATGTCATTAAAATACTGTTGTACAAAAGAAAATGAATGAAAAATATATTTACAATAAATGGTTGGCTCAGTTTACAAACGTTTTAGAGCCAAATGACTGTGCCGTATTTCTGCACCGGTCATTTCTGTACAAAAATTTACATGATTGTGAGGATCGTTTACTACCAATCCTGAGTGTAATGATTACTATACTTAATCTAATCTACGTTGGTGTGCTGAGCTATGCTAACTAAGGGAAATAATCTAACTAACTGAATAAAATGGGGTGAAATGTGTTAGTTACCTTAATGTGTGTTTCTAAATATGATGTTATAAATTCTAAATGAGGGTATCAATTTTAAGTAATGTTTCATTTAACTAAACTATATGAAAATGTGTTTAAATGATGATGAATTAAAGCTGTGTTTACTAAGTTCAAGAGTACGATCTAATGAATTGATATATATGAATTTCTAACTCAGTGTCGATGAAGTTTAAGTCTTAAATGTTACTAGTTTCTTATTAAACAAATTTATTGTAGGGATGGTTTTGAAAATTCTATTGCAACTACGAAAGTTATGATATTAAATGCAACTGTCATAAAAACATGTTATGATACATATCACATACATTTCTAACTATACATTAATTACATTAATTACTTCCAGGTGTGTTGTTGGAGTCGCATTCTCTGTTGAATCTCGTTGAAATAGAGTAATATAGACAATGTCTGATATATACGCGCTCGTCCTGGGTAAAGTTAGAATACAGTCCTACTCACTGGTTACATATAGAATATGATGATGGCGTAGACATCTTCTTAACGTGTCTGTCCTTTCTCACACGTAATGACACAGTTCATGCTAGTCAATTTAAGGCGATTCACAATTCTAAGAGCACAAAAGTGTCTATAATTCACTATTCTGGACACAGATTACTTAAAGTGTCGATGAATGAGGTGCTGTAGAATCGCTCCTTCTCAGGTACATCAGGTATCTCATATCTGAGAAGGTCTGCTGAGCGTGTCTGCCAGTAAGTTCATCTTTCCCTTTATATGTTTAATCGTGAATGAGTAGTTCTGGAGAATCAAAGACCACCTATAGATTCTGTTATTTTTGTGGACTCCAGACTCCATAACTGTAAGAGGGGAATTATCAGTTTCGATGACAAAATGAGTGCCCGCTAAGAATCGGTGAAGTTTACGGACACAATAGATGACGCTTAAAGCTTCTAATTCAGAGACTCCATACCTCGACTCAGCAGGTGTAATTTTCCGGCTTACATAAATGATTGGGTGGAAGATTTCATCATGGAACTGGCCTAGTACGCCAGCAATGGATATAGCGCTTGCGTCTGTACGGAGAAAATACGTAAGGCTTGGATTAGGTAAGCGCAATATTGGTACAACGCTAAACATTTGTTTTAATTTTGATAATGCATCAATTAAATCTGCATCTTTTACATTCAATTTTACAGATGATTTCAATACATTCGAAAAAACGCTGGTAATCTCAGCTAAATTAGGTATGAACTTGTTGTAGTAATTTACTAGACCAAGTAAGCTTCTAGCTTGCTTCTTGGTCGTTGGCATTGTTAGATTTAAAATTTTAGTTACGATCTTATCATCTGTTTTAAGTTGGCCTCTCGTGATGGTATGGCCAAGGAAGTCAATTTCTTCCAGACCCAACTCAACTTTTGTTGGTTTCACAGTAAGACCGAAAAGTCTCAATCTATCGAAGACATGTCGCAGTTTCTGTAGATGTGTTGTCCAGTCTGCCGTATGAACACATATATCGTCAATGTACGTCTCCGTATTCGTTACTCCATGAAGAAGATCCCTAGTGAGTCGAACAAAAGTGGCTGGAGCATTACGAAGGCCAAAAGGAAGGAATCGCCACTCATAAAGACCTAAGGGTGTTGAGAATGCAGTCAGATGAATAGAAAGTCTGTGCATTGGGACTTGCCAATATCCCTTCGTTAGGTCGAGTTTAGAAAAGATTCTAGAAGTTGACATGTTGAGAATCAGATCTTCGCAAGATGGAATTGGCTCTGCGTCTACCTTGGTGACATTATTTAATTTTCTATAATCGACACAGAGGCGAATCGTTGAGTCCTTTTTCCTCACCAAGACAATAGGAAAAGAATATTCTGACTGCGACTTTTGTATTATTCCACTCGACTCAAGACTAAGGATTTCCTTGTCGAGTTTTTCCCTGTAACTTAGAGGGATGGAATAAGGTCGGCATTTGATAGGGGTGTAATCAGACAGAATAATGGAGTGTTCGATCCTGTCAGTCCTACCTGGAATGTCTGAAAAAATGTCTCTGTATTCCTGTTACTAATGCTATTATTTGTCGTCTTTGCTCGTCTGTGAGTCTTGGTTCTATCCGTATGCTATCAATAGTCGTAGTCATGTCTACTGTCGGAACTGGTAGTTCCATGTCGTCGTCCTCTATCTGATTCAGTACTGTGGTGGTACTAAGTGCGTGTTCTGTTTGCTGACTATGTGTATCTGCGATGTCGTCGTCTTCTGTCACACTAACTAGTGTAGTTGCGTTGTGTACGTCTGTCGTCTGGTTGCTTGGTGTAGATGCATTCTGTTCGTCTGTCATCTGTTCTTCTTGTCGTGAAAAGTAAGGCTTCAGCATGTTGATATGAAATATCTTTAATTTTTGGTTTATCGATATTTCATAATCGACATCTGATATCTTTCGTACCACTTTGAATGGCCCTTGCCATGAAGTTAACAATAAGTTACGTTTATCTGGTAATAGAAGTAGCACCTCCTGTTCAGGTTCGAGGTGTATCTGTGTCTCTGACCTGGTTACTGCATTAGCCATGTTAGTTTCTTTCCAGGCTGATATTTCATCAGCAGTGCAGTGTTTTAACCCTGGTAGGCAGCCAAGAATTAGGTCAGTACACGGGTTGTGTAAAATAGCGCACGTAAATGTGCCGGAAAGGAACGGGGTGTTTATACGGGCTTTTGCCAGTGGGTATTTCTCAATATTACCCGAAAAAGGTACGGCATTTCACAAAATCGCCCGTATAATCCTCTGGATTAACTAGTTCTTTCCTTAACCCGATTAAAGTACTCCCACTATCCAGTAAACATTGGCATGGATAATCATTGACCAGTGCATCGTGGAACATTAGATTGCCTCTGGAGGCTATAGCTGCGTTCGCATTCTCAGTAGAGACTGGTACAATGTGCCCACATTTGAGTTTTCCGTCCGTATGGAACTGGTGACAAGTTTCACATCTTTCAAAGTTTAAAATATCTGTAACAGCAGCCACATTCTCACAGTCATTGAAAGGTAACACATTCTCATTCTCACACTCAGTTTCACTGCCACTATCGGACGATGTGTCAATCAGTACAGCATTGCTGGCTTTCATTCTCTGACGACCCAAACATCTACTGCTATAATGTCCGTACGAGGAACAAAAAAAAACATTTAACTGCACGTTTGTATGCACTCCTTTTGCTCTCCTGCTTTTTAATCATCATTTCAAGATGTGCAGGGTATGACGGGTTCTTGTCACACATAGAATATTGTTGGTGATTTAAATGACAGTACATACATAGAGGTGGCTTTTGGTCTTGCCTATCTTTCTTCTGGTAAGATTTCTGATTGAAAGATTTTCTAGGCTGGTTTTTGGCAAAAGCCGCAATTTCAGATTCATTTATGGATGATTTAAAAATAGTCTCTGTTCGACGAGAAATAAGCCGAACCTCGTTTTTCCAATTGTTCCAGTGACTCAATGTCTGCTTGTTGCAGGAGCTTAGTTAAGGGAGATGGAACCGTAGATATAACTTTGTCCATGATCATTAAGTCTTGTAACTTATCAAAACTTTTCCCTATTTTCGCTGCCTTAAGCCATTTACTGAAGACACTTTGAACGTTGGATACATAATCGATGAACGTTTCGTTCGATTTTGGTTTAATTTGAGAATACTGGATCTGGTATCCAGGAGCATCGAGTAAAAAATGCTGCATAATTCTATCATGAATATATTGGTAGTTAGTTCTTAAATCTGCTGGAATAGATTCAATTACTTTCAAGGGCTCACCAGAGAGATTTTTCATATAGATCATCGCCCAATCTTCCAAAGGAACTTTTTGAAATTTAAGCTGGAACTCGATATTCTCGGTCCAGGCGGAGATGGAATTCTCCTTGGCAATAGGGCTTCACAATCCCTTTATATTTAGTAAATTTGTTCTGCTCCTCCTGACTCTTTTGCTTAGTGGTAGCTATCTGAACATGCGAATCAATCTCCATTTCTTTCATTCTTAACTGTGTCTGTGAGTCTAATTCATTTGTTTTTGTTTGGTGGCCTGCTCTAATTCTATTTGTTTTTGTTTGGTGGCTTCTCCTAATTCTAACATTTCTTTTTTGGTGTTGTCCTCTTCTACAGTGCTTTGTGTCATCTCTTTCACGCGCGCGTTCATCTCTTTCTTCCTTCTCAATCGCTGTCTTCCTATCTAAGTATTCTTTGTATTCATTCTTAGACCCATTGTTCTAATTTATCCCCGCTATGGCCTAGATCTTTCCCTGCCTGGATAAATTCCCCTAGTGTTGACATTGTATAAATTTAAGTTCACACACCAATGGTACTACAAACAACTTTATATCACCAAATATCACACAATTGGTACGACTAACTACTTTGCAATCAATAAGTATGAAAATTTACAGTATCGCACTGGAAAAAGAAGATGCGTTCATTAATTGAGATCATCAAAATATGTAAAGATACTCATCTGATTTTCTGACAATTCGGCCACTTGGGATGTCACACCTCTTTCTTGTACACAAGATGGATCGGCTCGCTACTACGATCGATGTTCCTGTTCCGTAGACCAGCAACAATTAATACATTGCATGTGTTACAAAATACAAGATAGTAAATAACTTTAGTCTCCCATTCTTTCAGATATGAAAAACACAAATGTGGTATGATTAATATGAATGATATGAATGATGTGATTGAATGAATGAATCGTCAATGAATCGTCAAATGTCGGTCTATGTCGTCTTGTCTTCGCTTTCTGATGTCTCTGACTGAGCTATACTTTCTGATCGTAATCTGCACATCTAATTTTCCCTGTACTAACTGTACTTTTGACATTGTAATATTTCGTGGGTAAGTTCGCTGGATAATCGAAACAAAAATATAAGATCTTCAAAAATAATCATCAAAATAATGAAAATAATCAGAATAAACAAAATAATCCCAACATAATTCTTGTGGGCACTCTTATCGAGTCAATCATAAATAATTAAATACAAGTATACAAAATAATGATCGCACTGCTCTTAAACGATGCTTTCAAAACGTTTCAATGTGAGCACGGTGCGTCATTTTCACAGGTCAATTTTAAGACTTCAATAATTGATAATAATATCACAATCGTGGTTTGGGTGAATCACAATGTTATAAGTTCACACCAAATATAATTTTAATACTTATGTGGGTTGATAGTTCACAAATAATTCTGACACTTAAATATGGATCAAATATAATCCTAATCTCAAATATAATATACTATTTTTGTGGGTTAATGGTTGAAAAATAAGTGCTTGAACGTGGTTCAAGCCCCACCTTCTGACACCAAATATAATCCTGCCTGTCAGCAACCTAGCTTTGACAGGCACACATGGATTCTTCTTTTGCACCACACGAATGATAACTCGTACGTCGTACAAAAGGATATAAATTTATTCTGGACTAGTTACACAATAGCTCTGAGAGCTGATAACTATATGGATCATATACATCATGACAATATTACGTTATGACGTTATCTATGGTACTATCTACTGTATTAATCTAAGCCTAAGTCACCACTATTTCTACTGTCCTCTAAACAACACAGTATTCAGAGCGAATACTACGATCTGTCCTCTACGCTGTCATGTCCCCGTCTGCTTGACTTTCGTGGCGTGTCCAGCCACGAGCCGGTGACCCTTCGTGCGTCAGCAGGTTTGCGTGCTCGGTATTCCAGCACGCGTTTAGTGACTTGTCAATAGCTTACTCTTCTAGAGTTACCACTATTAATGGATACTCCTCGTGGTAATGGTTTCCCCACTCTATTATGGGTAACTCCTGATCATGTCCTGTCATGTCCCCTTTTAGGACACGTGTGTGTCCAGTCGGAGAACTGTTCACAGTTCTCCCTGCTGCTTCTGTCCCTTCTATTCCTATTTCCTAGATAGGGATGTTATCTCTATCCTGTCTTAGTCCTCTTCCTTAGTTTTACTCCTCTCTTCTTTATCTGCTTACATGCAGCTCTTTGATAATGATGAATTCCAAAAGCATTCAGAGAGATTTTCAGAGTGTCTTTAAAGCTTTTCCTCTGGCCGCCGTTTACCACAACGCAGTTCGCTGTAAAAATTACGTTTAGGGAGCCTGTGATCTGGCATGCGAGTCAAGATGTTGATCAACTATGATCAACATAGTGAGTTAACTGAGCAACATTGTGGGTTAACTGAGCAACATACTGAGTTAACTGAGCAACGTAACGAGTTAACAGAGCAACATAGTGAGTTAACTGAGCAACACAGTGATATTAATTAACTGAGAAACATAGTGAGTTAACTGAGCAACACAGTGAGGTGAGTTAACTGAGAAACATAGTGAGTTAACTGAGCAACACAGTGAGTTAACCGAGCAACATAGTTAGTTAACTGAGCAACATACTGAGTTAACTGAGCAACGTAACGAGTTAACAGAGCAACATAGTGAGTTAACTGAGCAACACAGTGATATGAATTAACTGAGAAACATAGTGAGTTAACTGAGCAACACAGTGAGTTGAGTTAACTGAGAAACATAGTGAGTTAACTGAGCAACACAGTGTGTTGAGTTAACTGAGAAACATAGTGAGTTAACTGAGCAACACAGTGTGTTGAGTTAACTGAGAAACATAGTGAGTTAACTGAGCAATATAGTGAGTTGAGTTAACTGAGAAACATAGTGAGTTAACTGAGCAACATTGTGGGTTAACTGAGCAACATACTGAGTTAACTGAGCAACGTAACGAGTTAACAGAGCAACATAGTGAGTTAACTGAGCAACACAGTGATATGAATTAACTGAGAAACATAGTGAGTTAACTGAGCAACACAGTGAGTTGAGTTAACAGAGCAACATAGTGGGTTAACTGACCAACACAGTGAGTTAACCGAGCAACATAGTTAGTTAACTGAGCAACATACTGAGTTAACTGAGCAACGTAACGAGTTAACAGAGCAACATAGTGAGTTAACTGAGCAACACAGTGATATGAATTAACTGAGAAACATAGTGAGTTAACTGAGCAACACAGTGAGTTGAGTTAACTGAGAAACATAGTGAGTTAACTGAGCAACACAGTGTGTTGAGTTAACTGAGAAACATAGTGAGTTAACTGAGCAACACAGTGTGTTGAGTTAACTGAGAAACATAGTGAGTTAACTGAGCAATATAGTGAGTTGAGTTAACTGAGAAACATAGTGAGTTAACTGAGCAACACAGTGTGTTGAGTTAACTGAGAAACATAGTGAGTTAACTGAGCAATATAGTGAGTTGAGTTAACTGAGAAACATAGTGAGGTAACTGAGCAACACAGTGTGTTGAGTTAACTGAGAAACATAGTGAGTTAACTGAGCAATATAGTGAGTTGAGTTAACTGAGAAACATAGTGAGGTAACTGAGCAACACAGTGTGTTGAGTTAACTGAGAAACATAGTGAGTTAACTGAGCAATATAGTGAGTTGAGTTAACTGAGAAACATAGTGAGTTAACTGAGCAACACAGTGTGTTGAGTTAACTGAGAAACATAGTGAGTTAACTGAGCAACACAGTGAGTTGAGTTAACTGAGAAACATAGTGAGTTAACTGAGCAACACAGTGAGTTGAGTTAACTGAGAAACATAGTGAGTTAACTGAGCAATATAGTGAGTTGACTGAGCAACACAGTGAGTTGAGTTAACTGAGAAACATAGTGAGTTAACTGAGAAACATAGTGAGTTAACTGAGAAACATAGTGAGTTAACTGAGCAACACAGTGAGTTGAGTTAACTGAGAAACATAGTGAGTTAACTGAGCAACACAGTGTGTTGAGTTAACTGAGAAACATAGTGAGTTAACTGAGCAACACAGTGAGTTGAGTTAACTGAGAAACATAGTGAGTTAACTGAGCAACACAGTGTGTTGAGTTAACTGAGAAACATAGTGAGTTAACTGAGCAACACAGTGAGTTGAGTTAACTGAGAAACATAGTGAGGTAACTGAGCAACACAGTGTGTTGAGTTAACTGAGAAACATAGTGAGTTAACTGAGCAACATAGTGTGTTGAGTTAACTGAGAAACATAGTGAGGTAACTGAGCAACACAGTGTGTTGAGTTAACTGAGAAACATAGTGAGTTAAATGAGCAACACAGTGTGTTGAGTTAACTGAGAAACATAGTGAGTTAACTGAGCAATATAGTGAGTTGAGGTAACTGAGAAACATAGTGAGGTAACTGAGCAACACAGTGTGTTGAGTTAACTGAGAAACATAGTGAGTTAACTGAGCAACACAGTGTGTTGAGTTAACTGAGAAAATAGTGAGTAACTGAGCAACACAGTGAGTTGAGTTAACTGAGAAAATAGTGAGTTAACTGAGCAACACAGTGTGTTGAGTTAACTGAGAAAATAGTGAGTTAACTGAGCAACATAGTGAGTTAACTGAGCAAGTGAGAATTAAGAAAGTAGTCAAGCTAAACGTTCTTTGGGTTCTCGTTTCAGGAAATTCTGATGCACCTGTTTCTAGCTGGTATTCTGTTTATGCTGTTCATCACGGCTCTAGAAGGTAATGTTTGTGTGGAAGATAGACAGGCATCTAAGCAGGTAATATTTTTAATATTATAAAAAAGGTTTTATACGGTGGTAAATACTGACATGGAGTACGAGGGTTGAACCT
This sequence comes from Cepaea nemoralis, assembly GCA_014155875.1. Classification (NCBI taxonomy): domain Eukaryota; kingdom Metazoa; phylum Mollusca; class Gastropoda; order Stylommatophora; family Helicidae; genus Cepaea; species Cepaea nemoralis. The sequence continues at coordinate 40,856 of JACEFZ010004083.1, forward strand.
TCAAATGTACATCATTGCGGCATTAGGTGAGGTGTCTGCTGCCATTCTTTGTACTCAAACAGGGTCAAGACCAGAGAGTCGACTTGTTGCACCGTATGCTACCCCATCTGGTTAGGTCGCTCTCCAAAGAACAGCAAGTCACCGGCTGAAAGCATCACCCGAAGCATGGACTATGAACCTCCAGCGATTACCCTCAGGGGTCTTTGAGGGAAAAAACTGCACTCGTTGGATCAAAAACACAATAAAGAGAGATCAAAAACAGATAATTAGGAAGTCACGGAAATGAATAATATTGTCAGGACATGCCGAGAACTGCAGAAGATGGCAATAGATAGGATGGTTTCGTGTGAGTTTTTGTATGGTCCATGTACCGATGGAGAACAAAGGCGAGCAAATAAAATACCCCGAAAAATAATTTCCAACAAAGAGTTGAGCTGAGTTGAGTCAAGAACCGACATCACAGCATTAGGGATATTATCATAGTGCTCTGTCCTCGCCTGCAAGAGCAAGCGAAGAGTCCCAATACCTATGGTACCGGTAGCAGGTTGAGTATGTGCCCGTCTGGCCTTTCTTCGGAGTACTGAATATCGGCCATATCCTCTGGTCACTCCTTGCAACACAATTTCTAAGCCGTGGTGATCTACCTGTTCTTCTGCACTATACACGCGATTCTAAAGGATCCCAGCCACATCTGCTGTATCGCACACCAATACCTCACCCAGCGGTGCAGACCCAGCCAATCTGTCCCCCTGCTCGTTTCCCACTACACCAGCATGTCCTGGGGAGATTACAACAAATACTCTCTAGTTTTGATTGTTGAATGGAAGCCTGCTGCTCTGCCAGAAGCATGCTTGACTTGAGCCGAAGGACGCGGCCCGGAATCGAACCCACAACCTTCGGAGTCCGAGTTAAATGGCTTGACCACTTCGCCACGGAGACTCCCGAAGATTTCTTGGCAAGATTACGCTCAGTAGTTTACCATTGTTTTCTGAGCGGCCGTCTCACATACCCCTAAGTTACCGACGCGATTCGAACCACTGCTGATTCTCACCGTAGCCTGACTAAACTAAGTAATTGGACGCTGGCAACAGTGGGTTTTTTTCTGCGCTCTCTCGCTTTGAATTCAATCGTATTCCATGCACGCTATTTCTAGTTGCGCTGAACTGAGTTCTGCATGCAGATTAGCTTTCCCTGTTACGAGTGTCCCTCACCATCAGGCGAACTCATTCCGATTTCAGAGGTTCTTGTAACTTACGTCACCAAGGCAAGGACGAGAAGTCAATATTTTAGTAGAACTGACCGGTGTAGGGATTGAACTCCCTACCTCAGCATCAGCACACCGAGATGTTTAAGAACGAGATCTCTTATCCATTCGGCCATGCTGACCTCTCAACAGTGGGTGTAAATGGCCGGTAAACGGTGTTGCTGTTTTCTTCATCACAAGTGTCTAATGTTTGAGAGTCCGAACTAAATCACAAAACATTAATGAGGAACTCGACGAATGGATAATACACACAGATACAGGCTAAAGTTTCCACCTAAGTCTTTCTCAACGTTGCATCAAAAACAACACTATAACATAATATAAGATTGATTACATACACTAAGACATTGGTAACCCACAATAACATACTGATAAGATTGATTATATACACCAGAACATCGGTAACCCACAATAACATACTGATAAAATTGATTACATACATCAGAACATCGGTGACCCACAATAACATACTGATAACATTGATTATATACACCAGGACATCGGTGACCCACAATAACATACAGATAAGATTGATTACATACACCAGGACATTGCTGACCCACAATAACATAAGATAAGATTGATTACATACACCAGGACATCGGTGACCCACAATAACATACAGATAAGATTGATTATATAACCAGGAAATCCGTTATCCACAATAACATACATATAAGATTGATTATATACACCAGGACATCGGTGACCTACTATAACATAAAGATAAGATTGATTACATACACCAGGACATCGGTAACCGACAGTAACATACAGATAAGATTGATTATATACACCAGGACATCGGAGACCCACAATAACATACATATAAGGTTTATTATATGCGGACATCGGTGACCCACAATAACATACAGATAAGATTGGTTGTATACACCAGGACATCGGTGACCCACAATAACGTAAGATACGAATGATTATATACACCAGGACATTGGTGACCTACAATAACATACAGATAAGATTGATTGTAAACACCAGGACATTGGTGACCTACAATAACATACTGATAAGATTTATTATATACACCAGGACATTGGTGACCTACAATAACATACAGATAAGATTGATTATATACACCAGGACAGCGGTGACCCACAATAACATACAGATAAGATTGATTGTAAACACCAGGACATCGGTGACCCACAATAACATACATATAAGATTGATTACAAACACCAGGACATCGGTGACCCACAATAACGTAAGATACGATTGATTATATACACCAGGACATCGGTGACCTACAATAACATACTGATAAGATTGTTTACATACACCAGGACATCGGTGACCTACAATAACATACTGATAAGATTGTTTACATACACCAGGACATCGGTGACCCACAGTAACATACAGATAAGATTGATTATGTACACCAGGACATCGGAGACCCACAATAACATACATACAAGGTTGATTATATGCGGACATCGGTGACCCACAATAACATACCGATAAGATTGGTTGTATACACCAGGACATCGATGACCCACAATAACATACAGATAAGATTGATTATATACACCAGGACATCGATGGCCCACAGTTGCATACATTATAGATTGATTGCATACACCAGGACATTGATGATTCACATCTGGACATTGTCATTGCTGGGAAGATTGAGGATGCTAGAGACAAGGGCAGAAAATGCTGAGGGGTTTGATAGAATGGTACCGAAGAGGCGGAGTCATGAACACAGAGGACGTGTTTTTGTGGAGGACAAAGACCACCCTCGCAGCCCGGTGTAGTACTTGATGGTGATAATACTGTGGTAGTGACATACACTACACACATTATACACACACTCATATACACACACACATACACACACTTCACATATGCTAGATAATGTCACAATGAGGTGGAATTGGTCGGTTGCATTCTCGCCACATTTTGCTTCCCAGAAACAGTTCTTGTACCGAGTTCACGAAGCTGGATCTATAGCAGCCCTCTTCTCTAGAAATCCTCTTCTTCATATGACTACTGAGAATTAAACCCACCTCACTGCTTTAACAAGCACTCGTGACCTACTTTGTAAAGGTCTTGTTGAAATCTCAATGTACTCTCTCTCTCTCTCTCTCTCTCTCTCTCTCTCTCTCTCTCTCTCTCTCTCTCTCTCTCTCCTCTCTCTCTCTCTCTCTCTCTCTTTCTTTCTCTCTCTCTCTCTCTTTCTCTCTCTCTCTTTCTCTCTCTCTTTCTCTTTCTCTCTATCTTTCTCCCTCTTTCTCTCTCTTTCTCTCTTTCCCTCTCTCTTCCTTTCTCTCTCTTTCTCTCTCTTTCTCTCTCTTTCTCTCTTTCCCTCTCTCTTCCTTTCTCTCTCTATCTCTCTCTTTCTCTCTCTCTTTCTCTCTTTCTCTCTCTCTATATGGGTGTGTATATGGGTGTGTGTGTGTGCGTGGGCATATGTGTGTATTTGCGTTTGTATGCTCGTGTGTGTATGTGTATATGCTTTCTTGCGCACGCGAGGGAGTGTGTATTTGATAGCGAGAGGGTGTGTGTCTGTCTGTGTGTGAGTTAGAGTGAAAGAGAGCGTGATATTGAGTAAATGAAAGATGGAGAGAGTGACTTAATGGGTGAAATAGTGATTGCGAGTGAGAGAGAGAGAGAGAGAGAGAGAGAGAGAGAGAGAGAGAGAGAGAGAGAGAGGAGAGAGAGAGAGAGAGGGAGTGAGCGAACGAGAGAAGACAGTGGAAGAATGGTATTGTTAATGTGTGTATGTGTGCGGCCATTGTTTGTGAGTGTCTATGGGTGTGTGTTAGTGAGAAGAGAGCGAGAAAGACAGAGAAAGAGAGAGAGAGAGAGATTTAAGCGCACGCATATCATGTAACTGCTATTCCATATATGTTGTGTATTCTCATGTTCATATTACCATTTTGAATGCCAACTGATGTTATAATTTATAACATGAACACATGTACATCACTGTAGAGTGGGTGAGAGAATTAGAGAGTATGAGAGAGAGAGAGAGAGAGAGAGAGAGAGAGAGAGAGAGAGAGAGAGAGAGAGAGAGAGAGAGAGAGAGAGAGTTGAATTGCATCACTAATTTTTAAGTTACAAAATGTATATGTACAATTTTTCTCCATTTTCTTTACAATTTTGCGACAATGCTCACGACAATCGTCACTGTATGTGTGTGTAAAGTGTGGGAGTTTGATCATAATAGTAGGTTGGGGGGTGGGGGGATGTGTGTGTGGGTGGGCGGGGTGGATGTGTGGGTGGGTGGGGGATTTGTGTGTGGGTACGTGCGGGATGTATGGGTTGGCGGGGAGATGTGTGTGTGGGTGGGGATGTGTGTTTGGCTAGGTGGTTGTGGGTGAGTGGGTGGAGGAGGATATGTTGGTGTATGATTGATGATGGGTTATGGGATGGGTGGCGGTATATGTATGGGTGGGGAGATGTGGGTGTGGGGATATGTGGTGGGTGGGAGATGTGTGCAGGTGGGGGTGGCAGGGGGTGTGGGTGAGGGATGTGTATGGGTGTGGGATGTTTGGGTGGATGGGTGGGGAGTGTGTGTGGGTGAGATATGTGTGGGGGATGTATGTGGGTTGGGGAGGGGTGCATGATGGGTGTGGGTGATGGATTTGGAGATGTGTGTGTGGGTGGGGGGTATGTCTGGCTGGGTGGGGGTGTGTGGCTGGATGGAGGATGTATGTGTGGGTAGTGAGGGTGATTGTAGTTGGGGGATGTGTGGATGGGTAGGAGATGTGTAGGGAGATGTGTGTGTGGGTGAGGGATGTGTCTTTGGGATGTGTGTGGGTGTGGTGTTGTGTGGGAGGGGAGCTGGTTGTGGATAAATGATGTGTGTGTGTGGGTGGGTGAAGGTGTGGTTGGGTTTTCGGGTGGGTGAAGGATGTGTGTGACGGTGGGGATTGTGCTTAGATGGGTGGTTGGGGTGTGTGAGTGTGGGTGGGTAGATAGGAGATGTATGTGTTGATGAGTGGGTTAGAGATGTGTGGGTGTTAGTGGTTGAGGGATAAGTACGTGTGTCTGGGGATGAGTGTATGAGTTGGGGATGTGTGTGTGGGATGTGTGTGCGTGGATGGGAGGTGTGTGTTTGTGAATGGGGGATGTGTTGGTGGGTGGGGATGTGTGGGAGGGATGTGTGTATGGGTGGGGAGATTGTTTGTGGGTGGGGATGTGTGTGTATATGGGTAGGGGTGTGTGGTTAAGGGATGGGTGGCTGGGGGATGGGTGGATGGAGGATGTGTGGTTGGGTAGAGGATGTGTGGGTGGGTGATTGTATATGAGTAAGGGTGTGTGGTTAAGGTATGTTTGGTTGGGGGATGGGTGGGTAGAGGATGTGTGGGTGGGTAGAGGATATGTGGGTGGGTGAGTGTGTGCAGGTTAGGAGATGGTAGGGGATGTAGGTGTGGGCTCGGGATCTGTGAGTGGGCTGGGGGAGATGGGAGATTATGTGAGTGGGTGCGGAATTTGTGTGTGGGTAGGTGCGGAATATGTGAGTTGACGGGGAGATGTGTGTGTGGCTGAGGAATGTGTGTTTGGCTGGGTGAGTGGAAGTGTGTTGGTGGAGGAGGATATGTGGGTGAGGATTGTTGGTGGGTAATGGGACGGGTAGAGGATATGTGAGTGGGTGGGGAGATGTGTGTAGGTGGGGGATGTGTGGGTTATTGAATGTATGTGTGCTTGGGGTGTGGGTGGATGGGATGTGTGGTGGGTGAGAGGTGTGTGTGGGTGGGGAGATGTGTAGGTGTAGGGATGTGGTGGATGGGTGGGGGAATGTATGTGTGTGTGGGTTATGTGTGTGGTTGGGTGGGGGAGTTGGAGTGAATGTGGGATGTGTGGGTGGGTGGTGGATGTGTCTCATAACATAGTAATATGCATTGTTTATGTTTACAAAATTCATGTGACAATGTTTTTTTCCTATGCACTGTTGATGAAAGAAAGCTGAGTGAGTGGAAGGGCCGAATGTAAGACGGGCCTGCGTGCCCAATTTGTTACCCTTTGAAAATAAAGTCTGTTCGTTCGTTCGTTCGTTCGTTCTCTTCCTTTCTCTCTATTTGTCTCTCTTTCTCTCTCTCTTTCTCTCTCTCACTCTCTCTCTTTCTCTCTCTCTCTTTCTCTCTCTATGTCTCTCTATCGCTCTCTCTCTCTTTCTCTCTCTCTCTTTTTCCTCTCTCTCTCTCTCTTTTTCTCTCTCTCTTTTTCCTCTCTCTCTCTCTTTCTCTCTCTTTCTCTCTATCTCTCTTTCTCTCTCTCACACTCTCTCTCTCTTTCTCTCTCTTTCTCTCTCTCTGCCTCTCTCTCTAGTTCTCTCTCCCTCTCTGTCTTTCTTTTTTCTCTCTCTCTCTTTCTCTCTCTCTTTCTATCTCTCTCACTCTCTCTCTCTATTTCTCTCTCTTTCTCTCTCTCTCTTTCTCTTTCTCTCTCTCTTTCTCTTTCTCTCACTCTCTCTTTCTCTCTCTCCTTCTCACTCTCTTTATCTCTCTCACTCTCACTCTCTTTCTTTCGCTCTCTCTCTTTCTCTCTCTCTTTCTATCTCTCTCACTCTCTCTCTCTCTCTCTCACTCTCTCTTTCTATCTCTCTTTCTCTCTCTCTCTTTCTCTCTCCTCTCTTTCTCTCTATTTCTCTCTCTCTCTCTTTCTCTCTCTCTCTTTCTCTCTCTCTTTCTCTCTCTCTTTCTCTCTCTCTTTCTCTCTTTCTCTCTCTCTCTCTTTCTCTCTCTTTCTCTCTGTTTCTCTCTCTCTTTATCTCTCTCTTTGTCTCTCTCTCTCTTTCTCTCTCTCTCTTTCTCTCTCTCTCTTTCTCTATCTCTCTCTTTCTCTCTCTCTCTCTTTCTCTCTCTCTCTTTCTCTCTCTCTCTTTCTCTCTCTCTCTCACACACACTCTCTCACTCGGTGCTCTGTGGTGAAGGATTTATTGTCGCAATTCGCAATCTCACATACCGCTTTTGAAACACAGCTGTGGAAAATGTGCCAGCAGACCGCCTTGCGTTGGTTTTTATACAGTGCTATGTTTACCAGTTGTTCAGAAAGCAATGGCAGACTGCTGAACGTAAACTTGCCAAGAAATCACAAACAGCAAAAAACACGCTGGTGTTGACTGCAACGTCCTGTAAAGAATATGCAAATAACTCTCTCTCACACACACACACACACAACAACAACAACAACAACAACAACAACAACAACACTTCACATAAACTACATAATGTCACAATGAAACGCTGTTACAGTTACGTAACTTTCTCGATATACACTAACTTTATACTTAATAAGCAACGTAATTTAACTTACAGCAAATAACCTCACTGAACGTGCTGTTCGGAAGCTACAGAGCATTCTCCGCGGCTGTAAAGCGGCCCAACGAAGCTTATGCCAGATTCCAATTCTGCCCACATTATCCAAGGAGTCTAGCCAGGAGATCATTTCCGATCAGCTTTGCCAACGATGCATACGCCAGATTCCAATTCTGCCCACAATATCCGAGGAGTCTAGCCCGGAGATCATTTCCGATCAGCTTTGCCAAACGATGCATACGCCAGATTCCAATTCTGCCCACAATATCCGAGGAGTCTAGCCAGGAGATCATTTCCGATCAGCTTTGCCAACGATGCATACGCCAGACTCCAATTCTGCCCACAATATCCGAGGAGTCTAGCCAGGAGATCATTTCCGATCAGCTTTGCCAACGAAGCATACGCCAGATTCGAATTCTGCCCACAATATCCGAGGAGTCTAGCCAGGAGATCATTTCCGATCAGCTTTTCTTCGACACGCAATGCAGCGAACCTGAAAGCATGGACTCAGGCAAAGACCTGGATGTCAGGAGTGGACTACAGGAGATGAGGAGATGCCGATTCAGCGAGCCCAGTGCTGCATGGCTGGCCCGTTTTCCTTCAGACGCTGGGCCTGCTTCACCGTCATCAGCGACTGAAAATGGTTGTGAAGATCTCGTGAAGAAAACTATCCAGTCAAATATAGCGCCCTTCTCTGAGGATAATACCAATGTATGTTCAAACCCAGAGGTTGATGGGTCAAACACTACAGCCAATGTGTCATCGTTTTGCTTGAGTTCCAAGTTGTGCTTGAAGCCGCTGTCATCTTGTGCCATGGATCAGCGGCTCAATTTTCAGGAGTGTTCCTGCAGCAATGCATCTGTGCTAACCAGGAAGGATGCAGCCACATCCTCAATGTCTGCTTGCTGGTAAGTAATTCACAACATGATCATCGTCATTATTATTATTATTATTATTATTATTATTATTATTATTATTATTGCGCTCGCTCGCTTTGAACGCAAGCGTAGTCCATACACACTATTTATAGTAGTGATGGACTGAATTTTGCGTGTCGATTAGCTTTATCTATTAACAGTGTCCCTCGCCATCAGGCGAACCCACTCCGACTTCAGAGGTGTTATCATCATCATCATCATCATCATCATCATCAGCTTCGTTAGCATCATCGTCATTATCATCAGCTTCGTTATCATCATCATTGTCATCATCTTTATCATCATCATCATTATCATGGGTGGGTGGGTGGGTGGGAGGGTAAGTATGTGGTGTGGGTAGGTAGGTACGTGGGTAAGTGTGTGGGTGGGTGGGTCCTCCTTTGTCTATTTTCTTCTTCCTCTTCTTCTTCTTCTTCTTCTTCTTCTTCTTCTTCTTCTACTACTTCTTCTTTTTCTTCTTCTTCTTCTGTGTTCATCCGGAGTGGGTTGTTTTTTTCCAGACGTAATTGCGGTGTCTCGTTTTGCGCCTTTGGGCCAAAACCCTTAGGCCAACACATCCGACTTTTGCGTGCGTGTTTTAATCAGGTTAGCATTCCTGGGGGACTCTCACTGTTGTGGTGCCATCCACATCCCCAGCTGGTCAAGTTAGAACGGTTGAAGACTTCACGGTCCACACTCAAGGAAGGCAAGGGCAGTCCATGGGCATTGCCAGGGTCCGAAATGGGTGTAGTGCGCTCACTTGCTGCCCACATTCAAAAGGGTGCTGTCCTCTTCTGTGGGTATTGGTTGTAACCTCATTCATCATCATCATGTCGTCCCCGTGGTTAGTTTAGGACTCATCTTTCTGCCGAATCTCAGACTCTACCTTTTACTATGTGGCCTCACTTCACTGGTTGTTAAATTCAATTTACTTGACTGATAAACGAACTCTTTCGTTCTCCACCAGCCATCATTGCCCACTATTATAACTCAACTTCACGCATCTTTGACAACGCAACACAAGTGCAGTTTTTGACGATCTATTCCTCAAAAGTGTTTACAATGTTTACTCGTAATTGTACACAAAATTATGCAAGACTTTATCACAAACCTACACCACATTTCTACACGAATACTATGATAGCGGCGTAATGCAAGCCATTGTTATCTTTCTTAGCGTGGTGCGTCCGCACACGACAACACCCACGACTCGAATGCCCTTGTCACCTTCGCAAATTGTGCGTATTTGCTCCGGCGACAATCTCGGTGTGCGCCAGGTAGGTCAAAACCAATGACTGTCACGTCCTTCCACGTGACCATCTTTCAACATGCCATGAGGTCCAATTCGACTCATAGCGGGCATTTTCCGCCATCCAGGGAGGCTTCCATAATTGCAGAGCCGACACATAGTGCTCTGGTGCTGGGCTCACCCAAGGAATCGCCACATCCTGCTAATAGCTGCTTTAATTCTACTTCAATGTATTGGGCATTTCGTTCGCCACAGGCTACTCCCCGTACAAACCAGGAACGGTCAGTCTGCAGACGATTTCCACTCAGCGAGCTTTCGCTTCGGACTTCCACGTAATGGATTCCCTAGCCAAGCGTTCCACTTCGTGTTAATGAGACGTTTTTCTACCTTAGTCTGCAGGCGACATCCACTCTGCAGATTTTCACTTCGGACTTCCATGTAACGGATTTGCTAGCCAAGCGTTCCATTTCGTGTTAATAGGACGACATTCACTCAGTAAGCTTTCGCTTCGGACTTCCACGTAATGGATTCGCTAGCCAAGCGTTCCATTTCATGTTAATGAGACGTTTCTCTACCTTTGACTATACTCACTCAGTGAGTTTTTTTTTACAGATTTGCATCGTAACCATTGCGTGCGATTGGGACGCTTTTTCACCATTAGTAACGCTCACGAGCTAGGCTACATGTGCTGCCGGCTCAGCACCTTACCTCCATGAGCAGAGAGCGAGTAACGGTCATGCCCTCTCATCTGGGAGATCCCTCATTTCCCTCTGGTGAGAGCCTTCGAACAAGTGTCTGAGCATGTTGCAGGTTCAGCATCTCACCTCCATTTTGCAGTGGTGAGTATCGGCCCGGCTCTCACATCCGGGGATATTGGCTTAGTGGCGTTCAGCCATATCCCCCAGCAGAGAGCCGTAGAATATTCGTCTGGACCAAAAATGTTGTGGCCTGATTCGGACTTTGTCTTCCTGTCCTGAGTCTACCTGCAGAGCAGCAGGTGTGTGTTTCTCTTAGTCTGGTTCCTATCCCTAGTCTCGTCCGACATGTAGCTGTGCTACGGTCGGCATAGCTCTAGGGCAGAGGTTCCCAAATCACGGCCCGCAGGCCACTTGTTGCCCGCCAGCTGTCAGAAAGTGGCACGCGAGGCCTCGAGAAGTCATTTTCCGTAATGACCATTATTTTAAAAAAAAAACAAGCAACGTTTCAGACTCACCGACAGTAACCTAGCTGCGCTTATGACTTTGGGCATCACAGATTTGTGCCCAGACATTGATACACTGGCATCTGAACTGAAGTAACTGGTTATGAAGAATAGTTACAACTGTAAATTAATTACATTAATAGCGATTTTCGAAACTGATTTACAATTTAAGTTAAGAAAGGTGAGAATGATATTGCACGACTTTTAGAATTTTATAACGTTGTAGCCCGCTTAACTACCGAAAATAGTAGATATGGCCCTCTGCTTGAAAAGCTTGGGAACTACTGCTCTAGAGATTGGAACACGCGAGCCCTCAACCACGGCAAGGTGGAGACACGTTAGAGGGGAGTCCTCGATTCTAATATGGTTCTTTCTTGATTTGTTCGCTGCTTTTCTCAGACATCTCATTTCACGTATCAGGATATGTTATATGCACATACTTGACCAGCCTTAACATGTCTCCTCTGGACAGCGTGGCTCAGACGATGACCGACGTCCCCATCCTGGAGTCATCCTACACTCAAACAGAAGGTGCTGCCCGCGAATGTCGGACTAGCTCTGCCCTACAGATGATCGAAGTTAACTCGGCGGCCGGCCTCGTCAAGACGGCCAACGTCAGCGTACAGGCGGAGATGGACGCCAGGAAGATCTACCAGCAGACGGAGAAGCTGCAGCAGAAGCACCAATCAGTCATGAAGCGACTGCAAAGGAAGTTTCTGGCAATAAGAAGGCGATGCCAGGTTGAAGGTACTCTAGCAGTTGACATTTTCTTTTGAATGTGTTGGGCACTCACCTTGCGTTGAATTTCGCTGAATTAGTTCGGAAGATGTCAGACCGATTGCCGCCGAATTACGACGAGCTAGTTAAACTAGTTCGCGCAGGTTTGAGACTGTCTCTGAATTACGGCGAACTAGCTTGGCAGATTTGAGAGTGATTGCTTCAGAATGCTATTAGACTAGTTAGCAAATGTGGAACATATTTCCCCGCATGACGTTGAATTGGTTGAAGAAGTTGGGCAACTCTGAGACCAGTTGTTTCCGATTTACGATGAAGTATTTGGGAATATCTGAGATCGATTGTCTCCAGTTACATTGAATGTGTTGAACTAGTACGCCATATCTGAGACCGATCATCACTGAATGTCGTTGAACTAATACGGCATGTCTGAGACCGACTGTTTCCTATTGACACTGAACTAGTACAGATTGTCTCAGAACGATTGTTCCAGATTGACATTGAACTAGTACGGCTGTACAGGTTTGCGTTGAACCAATTGGGGAGGTCTAAGAGCGATTACCTCCAATGTGGGCAGACATTTAAGTCATTGTGCCTTCCTTCGCGTGTTTGTCTCTGGGGTGGTTTGGCTGGAAGAGTACGACTTGACTGTCGCAGACATGGCTGTTGTGAAGGTCTATACTACTATAGTGTGTTTTTTATAAATTAAGAACAAGTTATCCCCCCCCCCCCACCCCTTTTTCCAGATCCTAGGGGTAAGACGCAGTTCGACACCTTCAATCTTCGTGTCGCTGAGTGAGGGAAAGACAGGTCGCCTATTCCTCCTTGGATATAGGCCTATAATATTAGATTGCCATGTTGCATTACATAACCATGGCAATCTATTACTTTTGGACATGTGAAGTGGTAACATTGTATTCCTGCCAGGTTACTACTGCGGGACGTGTTGTGTGACAACATTGTGTTCCTGCCAGGTTACTACTGCGGGACGTGTTGTGTGACAACACTGTATTCCTGCCAGGTTACTACTGCGGGACGTGTTGTGTGACAACATTGTGTTCCTGCCAGGTTACTACTGCGGGACGTGTTGTGTGACAACATTGTGTTCCTGCCAGGTTACTACTGCGGGACGTGTTGTGTGACAACATTGTATTCCTGCCAGGTTACTACTGCGGGACGTGTTGTGTGACAACATTGTATTCCTGCCAGGTTACTACTGCGGGACGTGTTGTGTGACAACATTGTATTCCTGCCAGGTTACTACTGCGGGACGTGTTGTGTGACAACATTGTATTCCTGCCAGGTTACTACTGCGGGACGTGTTGTGTGACAACATTGTATTCCTGCCAGGTTACTACTGCGGGACGTGTTGTGTGACAACACTGTATTCCTGCCAGGTTACTACTGCGGGACGTGTTGTGTGACAACATTGTATTCCTGCCAGGTTACTACTGCGGGACGTTTTGTCTGAGAAGTGTTTGGCGGGGATGACAACAAGTAGAAGGATATAAATAAGAATGATGATGAGGAGGACGAGGGGGAGAGGAGGAGGAGGACGAGGAGGAGAAGGAGGAGAGGTTATAAAGAAAAAACAATAAACAGACAGACAGACAGACAGACAGACAGACAGGCAGGCAGGCAGGCAGGCAGGCAGGCAGGCAGGCAGGCCGGTAGAAAGAAGAAAGAAAGAAAGAAAGAAAGAAAGAAAGAAAGAAAGAAAGAAAGAAAGAAAGAAAGAAAGAAAAACAGGAAGAAAGACGTTTATGTTAGATATAAGTAAATATGGTGAGACAGTTGAGCATTCATGACGCTTAATGCAAAGATATTAATTATCCTGTTAATATTTGATTAATTTTAATGAAGAATTTGTAACGGGTGCTGAAATATGCAGGTTGTTCACATTTCAGCAATGAGCCTCAAACATTCAGAGCGCCGCAAGAACGAGCTTCTGTGCAAATTGCAGCTCAGCCTGCCGACTCTACAGAAGGAGAAGAGTACCCTCCTAGCGGAGCGTGCTTCCATCGACAAGCAGTTTGAGCAGGAGAAGAAAAAGAACCGAGAGTTGGTCGGACGTTTGACCAGGCTGAACCAGCAGTTCTACCGTCTGGGTATGTGTGTCATAAATTAGGGCCATGACATGAACAGATCGACGGACCGATAGAGACTTACAGGCAGACAGAGAGTTGGTCGGACGTGAAACCAGACTGATCTAGCAGTTATTCAGACAGGTTATGAGCGTCATCAAGCAGACAAAGACACGAACATACCGACGGATGGACAGAGACAGACAGAAAGAAATACAGACACACAGAGTTGATAATAAGCTGATTCGGCAGTTCTACAGACTGTGTATGATTGATCAAGCAGACAAAACTATAAACAGACCGAATGACAAACAGTTTGACGTGCATCATTCAGTTAAATGCATTAATATAAGGTTCATTCATTTCGTTCATTCATTCATTCATCAATTCATTCATTCATTCATTCATTCATTTATTCATTCATTCAATCATTCAATCATTTCATTCAGTAGCATATACTTTGCAGAACCTCGCTCCCATAACAACCTTCCGGAAAACCTCTAGATCATAGGGAAGATGTCCCGCCTTCGATACACCCATCTGGAGATCATCCGCCACATCCTGCACCCATCTTCTCTTTGGCCTTCCTCTTCCTCTCCTCCCTGGAATATAACACCACCACCACCACCCCACCACCACCCCCCCCCCCCCATCCATTATTGTTCACTACAAAGTTTCGTGACGTTTCAAGTGACCAAAAGTTTTCAATTTTCTTTGTTGTAGCATTTTTAATAGCCAACCTTCTTTCAATATTTAACTTTTGAAGAATGGATACAATAATTTTTTTCTCTATCCAGATATTCTTAGAACTCGTCTATAACATTTATATTTAAGGGCGTTTATGCTCTGTTCAGCTTGTTTAGTAAGTATCCAGGTCTCACAGGCGTATGTTACAATGGGAAAGATGCATGCTCTTAAAAATCTTGTTTTTGTAGCTCTGCATGTCCCACGTCACAGTTTATTCAGTTGTTTTAGTTTTTGAAGAGCAATGTTTAATCTTCTTTGAATACATTACACGCCAGTCGAGCCAACAAGTCAACGCTGGCATCTATCTATAGGGTGTATTTTAATGACTGTGCAGTGTTTGAAAATATTGCCGGTCCAAGTTTTGTATTCACCCTCTGTAAAGTTCATGCAACATAACAGGTAAATGCAAAACTTGGACCTGTAATATTTTCGAACGCTGCAGTCATTAAAAGTGCACTCTATATTTCTTCTCGTGAACAGGGCAGATTCAACAGCCGCCATCGCATCCGCCTGCCCATTGGAAGCAACATTACCAGCAGACGACCTACCAGTCGTCCAGCGCCAGCCGTCTGTCCAGTGAGCAGAATTCCCAGCAGCAACAGAAGACCAGTGGAACACAGAGTCAGCACTCCAATCTGCAGCAGTCGGGACAACAGCCGCACCCGAACCAACCACCCCAGATACAGCACAAAATGCCGCAGCAGTCGACTCTCTTGCAGAATCAAATTCGACCAAGTGCTTATGCGTCGTCCGCATCCCAGCAGCAGAATCTGCAACAGCAACAACAACATTATTATCATCAACCGCAGCAACAGCAACAGCAGCAGCCGCAACAGCAGCAGCCGCAGCAAATGTTTCACCAGCAAGGGTTGCCTGTCTTTCAACTTTTCAACAACAAATCGTTTTGCCAACCTTATCTTGAAGCTTATCAGCAGCAACAACAACAGCAGCAGCAACAACAGCAACAGCAGCAGCAGCAGCAACAACAGCAGCAAATCCATCAACAAAAGATGCAACAATAGAGAGCCTTGGTGTCCACTCGGAGGGCATCACCAGCACTAGAATAACGTGTTTACATATGTCTCTCCCCCATTAATTTAGCTTTATGACTGCCCATCACAATGGGAAATGGGTGTGGAGGCTTTCCCTGGCTTGGCAAATTAATATAAGAATATTGCGTGATGCAAATAGTAATTGTGTGGCGGCTTTCCCTAACTTCCGCATGCATATAAGAAAGTTAACATGATATAAATAGTTTATTATATGGCGGTTTTCCTAGCTTTCCACATTCATACTAGAAAGTTCCACATTACTGTAAGACATTTACATGTTATAAACAGTAAACTTTCTCATGGTTTTCCCGGAACTTTCACGGTCATGCAAGAAGTTTTCATGATATAAATATAATGTCTGTCGGATTTCTCAAACTGCCCGCATTATCATAAGACAGATGATTTAAACTGTATATTGGTGGTGTTGTTCCTTAACTGAATAAGGAAGTTACATGATATAAATAGTATACTGCTGGTGACTTTCCTTACCTTAGCTTTATTAGCAAGTTGTACGATATAAATACGGATTAGAATAATTGACCCAGTTGTCCAGATCGACGTAGCCTCAAACTGGTACCAGGAAATGCCTAGGGCGGTACAGGTGACTGGGGTGATACAGACCACGTGACCCACCGAGTGCTGTTGTGTTCACACAAATGTGCGTCTAGAACCATAAGTCCTGTGTGCCCGAAGGCGCGTAGATAGGGGGGACCTTTTAAAACAATCGTCCGGAAGAAGTTTCCTGCTAGGGTCTGTGATGTGATAGAGCCATCATATTTTGTAGGTCTGGACGCACGGAGAAATAGGTGGCTAGTTTTTCTCTCACTTCCGCAGGCGACGAGTTGGGGTGTGGAACCCGCGTCTGGACCGTGTCTATGACATTATAAGCTCAGATCACTATCAACTTCGCTAGCGCGCCCGCAGACAGGGTTCCTTACATGATGGTATACGTCTTGGGTGGGGAGGGGGGTCCCCTCTGTGTACAATAATATAGGAAAGTTACATTATATAAATAACATATTGTGGCTAATTTCTCTTGGAATTAATGGTGGCGTTTTGGTGCGTGTGAAAGCGCGAACTTGAAGCTTGTTCGGTGGGACAGCTGAGCAGTTAACGTGCGTACACAAGGACATCTAAATACAGAAGCCACACACAATGTGTTGCATCACTTATTGCCTGGCATATTTCGCTGCATCTCGTGAGGTGCATACTGCAGAGTTATATATATCATGTGAAGTGAATAAATGAATAATACTTTAGCTCAGTGGTTCTCAACCTTTTTTGGCCCGTGCCCCCCTTCACCATATTTTCAGAACGTCATTTCCCCCCCCCCCTTCCTATCAAAAATTTGGTCCGTGCCCCCCCCCCTTCACCGTATTTTCAGAACGTCATCTCCCCCCCCCCCCTTTCATATTTCCTATCTAAAAATCCCCTCACCCTATACAGTATACGTAAAAATGTAAGGTAAATTTAATAGCACATACTAAAACAAGTCTAGACATCCACATAAACATGATTAGTGGGTCTACTGACTTTATAAAATGAATATTAGACGGATGAGACGCACTTAACTGTAAAGTATGAAGGGAAAAACAATATCAAGTAATCGGATCTTGTATTAACGCGATCTTGAAATGGTCTTCATTCCCCCCTGGAAACCCTAAAATTCCCCCCTGGGAAACAATTAAAACACATATTCAAAAACAGTTCGAAAGGGAAGCATTTGCTATCTCCACGGTAGTTTCAAACTTAACACAGACTATTTTTGTTTGCATAAAAACCGACTGGAACCGTTAAATTGCTAAAGCCTCGTGCAACATGTTGTTTTAGGACAGTCAGGTACCTGCTGTTTAAATGTTTACCCCCAGTCATGTCAGACAGTGATTGCCACGGTTAGGCACTCGCTAACACGCTTGCCTGCTGACCCGAGGCAATATATTCGAATCTTCATGGAGGCCAACATTTAAACTGAGTTGGGTTCTCATGTCTTCACAGCTTAACTGCGTGCCAGGAAATGTGGTGAGAAGTATAGGCGGTCGGCGTGATGTTGACCGCATGACCCATGTTGCTTTATTAACGTCTGGGGATAACTATGGGGCTGGCACTAGATGCCGAATACAAGGCATGTACAGGCATATTTTACCTGTACATCATATAGCCACGACAAGGCATGTACAGGGATATTTTACCTGTACGTCATATAGCCACGACAATATCGCCTACCAGCGGCACCATAAACTGCCAGTGTGTATTGCATGCTGATTTTATGTATCCTTTTGTTTTTGTGTCATTGTGGTAAATATATTTGCTTACCAAGGCAGTGTTCCGGGTTTAAACCATGATAGTGGAAGGATTCTTTTTTTTCCCCATCAACACCATTCGGGGTGGGGGGGGGGGGGGGGGGGGTGGCACTGAATTGGGTCCCGCGTATATTTTCATAATTCTTCTGGAACTGTTTGTGGAGAAAATGAGGCAGAGGAATGTAACTGGGTCTGCATGTCATTATGTCATGGCCTAGAACATGAGATGGCCTAACACTTCACACCCAAACATCAGTTTCTTCTAAGAGACTATGGTGTACTCCTGTTTTTGTGGTATTTGCACCAGAACGGCTAAAACCTCACGTCTGTGACCCACTAGTATTCTTCCAAGAATTTCAGAATGGAAAGATCGTTTGCATTTTGGCATATTCTTTCAAGAATTACAGAATGGAAATATCGTTTGCTATTTTTGCATATTCTTTCAAGAATTGCAGAATGGAAAGATCGTTTGCAGTTTGGCATTTTCTTTCACGAATTGCAGAATGAAAAGATCGTTTGGAGTTTGGCATATTCTTTCATCAATTTCAGAATGAAAAGATTGTTTGCAGTTTTTGCAGATATTGCGTCATTGCATTCAGATGCTTAGTTGCCTCGAAAGTTTTTGTACTCTACGTACGTTATTTTTTGTTGATTAGTATTTGTGAAGGCATTTCTCATGTGTGCATGGTAACTGATAGAGTTGTTGGTTGAACATATTCTTCATTCACTCCCATACTCCACCGAACATGATGCCGGGTCCCAGTAATCTTCCCTTACTCTCTCTAGCTCTATAAATTATAGTACAGTTCCAGGTAATCTTCACTTACCCTCTCTAGCTCTATAAATTATAGTACAGTTCCAGGTAATCTTCCCTTACCCTCTCTAGCTCTATAAATTATAGTACCGTTCCAAGTAATCTTTACTTACCTTCTCTAGCTCTATAAATTATAGTACAGTTCCAGGTAATCTTCACATACCCTCTCTAGCTCTATAAATTATAGTACAGTTCCAGGTAATCTTCACTTACCCTCTCTAGCTCTATAAATTATAGTACCGTTCCAGGTAATCTTCCTTTACCCTCTCTAGCTCTATAAATTATAGCACCGTTCCAGGTAATCTTCACTTACCCTCTCTAGCTCTATAAATTATAGTACCGTTCCAGGTAATCTTCCTTTACCCTCTCTAGCTCTATAAATTATAGTACAGTTCCAGGTAATCTTCCCTTACCCTCTCTAGCTCTATAAATTATAGCACCGTTCCAGATAATCTTCGCTAACCCTCTCTAGCTCTATAAATTATAGTACAGTTC